>NQII01009734.1:0-48028 GCA_002778355.1 Clitarchus hookeri | reverse complement strand
AAAAATGATTAGCAAAACTTTCATATGACACAAAACTGGTTAGAATTTTGTTTTTGTTTGTTCAGGGTGAAATGTTCCAGTGTGTAATTTGTACATTGTGCTATAAAAGAAACATGCTGGGATATATATGAATTTCACAACTTGTAAACTTGTCATAAGTGCACATTTTTCGTAAGCGAACAAAAAAAATCGTATTCACCGGCACTAATTTAACATAGTAACATAAAATATACTACTTTCATGCCACAAATCCATCCATTCAAATAACCTGTAACTTTTCATAATTACCTAGGGGCAGATTTACAGGGGGCAGAGACTATAAATGAGTAAACTGCAATACACATAGAACTTAGTTTTTTACAGATATTGTTGACATGTTGATTCCAAGACACATTGCTATCTACGGTAAGACAGAGAAATTTTGTGTTTTTTACATATTGATAGGTGTCATTTCCTACTTTTATTTTAGCGTACCTGTTTTCAAAGCTAATTTTCCCTTGCTGTACAATAACTGATTTGTTACATTTAAGAAGTTTTTTTTGCAGAGAACCAGTTGGACATGCCAATAAGATTTTGCTTAGTTGTATGCTCTATTAGAGACTTATTTGTGTCTGTAACTGATATACTTGTATCTTTTGCAAATAAAATACGAAAACTGGTTCTTTTACTAGTAGGGAAATAATTTATTTAAATGATAAATAAAACAGGTCCTTATATTAGCCATACGGAACTCCTAGTGTTATAGTAGCCAACTCGACTTTGATAGGTAACATCTAGGCTATTAAAATTAACTATATTATATGAGATTGATGTTACTGGTTTTCTTTAGTGTAGGAAAGATTTAAATAAATTACTAGTTACTCCTTTTATCCCACACCTATCAAGCTTATCTAGGCGCAGATATGGTTGACACTGTCAAATGCTATGGAAAGTGCAGCAAAAATACCTGTAGCCAACAAATTATCATCACAGGAAGTACCGGGAAGTGTTTTATTTTCCAAATTGAATATACCTAGCCTGTTTTGTAGATCTGCCTTCCATAAAGCAAAACTGATAATCTGAAACTACACCGTATTTTGATAACAAATTAATAAGTTCATTAGCTAAATTTTTTTAAAGGATTAGAGAAGAGCAATCTATTGTTGTCTATGAAGGTTTATCACCCTTCTTATGCACTGGAAAAAAATTGGCATACTTAAATCTATCGGGTAAGACTACTTGAGCAAGACATGTATTTTATATCATTATTATTGGAGATTTTATATATTATAAACACTCACGAGTATAGCTCTTAACTTCAAAAACTGGAATTTTCAAGATTAGCAAGAAAACACATCATTACTATCAAAAGCAGTTCAATATTTTTTTCAAAAAAATTGTTACTTATGGATAATGTTTTAAACACTTATTTGAAGATAAAATTATATCAATGTAAGTAGTAGACTGAGAGTTATTCACGGTTTGAAATGTCAAAGTGTGCATACGAAAACTAACAAGGTTAACCTGATCAGGTAAAAAAAATAACACCATCTGTTTGAAACCTTTAACTACCAGATTTTACCCATGTCCGAAAATCCTTGATTTTACTCGATAGACTCTGAAATAACCCTGCTCGACCACAGGGTAAGGGTAAACTACAGCTCACGACGGATGTGAAATAGAGCTAAAATAAGCAAATAAAAAGCAGCTCGGGGGCACATAAGATAAATCGTGATAAAAGATACTGCATATCTCTAAGACGAAAATACGGAGGTATTTTTCAAGCGGAGAGTCACCAGTAGTGCGTGTACCCACAGAAAAAGTATGATGAACGAATTAATGTTTTTATTTTCGAAATTCTGCCATCATGCAATCCCGTATTTGTTTGCAGATTTTGTAAATAATCTGGTAACCTGATATAAACAGATTATACCTTGTTGCTTCTATCAGGTTACTTTTTGTGAGAGCCCAACACGCACTTAGCGTACATCTTTTCGTTTGTTTTTGGATATAATAGTTTATTGTAGTTGATAAGTATTTTTGGTAGATTAGCAGAAAGCAAAGTGTTAACAGGTATTTTTGTCATGAGGATAATGAAATGAGGTGAGTGAATACAGGTGATATTAGCTCAAGTTATATTTTAATGGTAACGTTTCAGTACAGCGATTTTTGGTAAAAAATTAAGAAAAAATTGTAAATGGTTTATTTCTTACATACGAAGTTGCTTATTCATTAATGAGATGACAAGATTTTGTATTATCTACACNGTTGTAAATGGTTTATTTCTTACATACGAAGTTGCTTATTCATTAATGAGATGACAAGATTTTGTATTATCTACACACAAATAAACTCAATAGTGGGGAGGACTTTGAAGGCCAGAGAATTTCCGTTGTAAATATGCCAAAAAATACAATTTACAATGCACTACAAACAGCAGAATAGTTTAGAATTAGCTACAAAATTCAAAAACATACAAATTTCTAAATTTCTCTAACGTCTCTTAAGGGGAACACTAGACCTGGCAACTCTTACGTATGGTTATCTGTATGTTTCATCAAAAAAGCACGTTTTACTGTTAAACTGAAGCAGCTGAAATTTATTTATAATTTTTTTCCCCATCATATATTTTGATTTTGCAATTTGCCATCACGTACTAGCCACATGTATTGAAATAAGTGTTATAGATACCATAAATGTGGTATGTATGACGTACTTTTCACAACTATGTCTTGTGCTACGAAAGAAAGTAAGCAGAAAGCACAGCAGTTGTGCAAAATAGCGTATTTTATTTTTGTTCTTTGCACCATTTTTGTTACAGGACACCATATTATTTGCACGTCACGAGTAATCAAGTGTGTAAGATGGTTGCCAGGTCATCCAATGATTTTCAAGTAGCCAGTCNTATTATTTGCACGTCACGAGTAATCAAGTGTGTAAGATGGTTGCCAGGTCATCCAATGATTTTCAAGTAGCCAGTCCTGTACCAAAATTTGCTGGGGCATTCATTGTTTTAAGCCAAATCAAAATTGCATAAAATTAACAGTTATCTTATTATTTATGAAAATTCTTTAATAACGAAACTCTGTGTGATGTTTAAGTATGGCAATCTTGAAGGTAGTTTGTTGGATTATTGTATCACTAATTCGTAAGCATACGCTAGTATGTTTATAACCCTGCAGTGTTGAAAATGCGTAGTTACTTACAGCAAACTATTTGAATATAATCTCTGAAGTCTTAGTAGTAATTTTGGTTAAACACAATAGAACTGACTGAACAAAAAGTGTTGTTACAAAAAAAACATAAATCAGTTTATTTAGGATGTCGGCAAGAGCTGCAATGTAGTGAATATTATTTTAAAAATTGTGTTTTGCAACTTTACAGTATTTGCAGGCGAATAGATTAACTTTTAGTAATTTTTTCAAAAGTGACGGTAATAAATTGGTTAGCGTTTATATACTGTAAGAATTGTAGATTTTATATAAAAAGGGATANGTAATAAATTGGTTAGCGTTTATATACTGTAAGAATTGTAGATTTTATATAAAAAGGGATAGGCCTATAACAATTTGTAAGCTCTATAATCAGAAATATTATTACAATAACTGCACGTATAAACTTGACCTCTCTGTGTACTAGTGTACTAAATATAAACCACGAATGTAACATAACAAGCACATCAGGAGAGTTTTATATGTATGCTTATTAGAGTTTTTAGTAGCATAAGCAAATTTTACCCTAAAATTCATTGTTTAAATTCCCTGTTATTTGTGCTAGGTAAGATTTTATATCTTAATGCTTAATTAATGAATGCATTACTTACATGCATACATATTATAATGAAGCCACAGTGGTTGAGAGGTTAGAGTGTTCGCCTTGCAAAATGGTGACCAGGTTCAATCCCGGGCCGGGTCAATTCGGATTTTTGCAAATTGGCTATCTTGCCGGACGATGCTGCTGGTCTGCGAGTTTTCTCGGGGATCTCCCGTTTCCCCCGCCCTTGCATTCCACCGCTATTCCATTCACACCTCATTTTACGCGTATTGGCTCTCAATACCTCCTCGTGAAGAGCCGCCTAATTCTCTCAACTCACTCAAAATAGCATAATTGAATTTAAAACTTTCCTTGTTATAAACTTAAAGCTTTTTAGCCTTTTATGTAGCATTTTACAAGGGTTTAGGCATTAAATGAACACAGGCTTTTTATTACAGGATAGTTGAAATTTTGTTGATTTGTGATGAGCAGTTACGTATGTCGAGCTCATGAAATGCTGCGACCTATTTAAACATTGTTTTTATCATTTGAATATCTTATTGATAGAAAACTTTGGAAGTTGGCAGGTCTACAACATAGCAAACTAAGAACATCTGGTTTTATTGATAATTAAATATTGATACTTTAATGTAGTGAAAGAGTATGCATTTAATTACTGGTAATAAAAATATTCACCAACGATTGCAGGTTCAGAGTGGCTAGCGTCAGGGAAAATGGTAATCCTGGAAAAGTTAAAGAAATATCAAGTAAATTTGAGATAGGTCAGGAAATTCAGGCCTAGATAAAAAAAAAAAACATTTGCATAGAAAGGCTATGTTGGTGTTACACACCAAAGAAACTTGTAATTTTTGAGTAAATAATATGTATATAAGTTTTTACCAAGTGGGTTTGTAATGGCCACATTACATGTAGCAGATTCTTTAAAAGCTTGTGCAAGGTCTGCAATAGTGACCCTTATAATAGTTAATACGGCACCTATCATGGCATTTGCCACATCATATGGCAATATTTCATAACAGAAATTCTAATTCGACATGTCATATTTTGCATGGCAGCTTTCAAGCTGGATTTTGTACCTGGCCAATCACATTGCACTTTCAGAGCACAGGGTGCTTCCTGTGTGTACTGAGTACTTGAAACGAGGTGGTGCAGAAACCAAATGGGATGCCTCTATAATTATTATAATTAGGTTGAAACTCATTCAAATGGCTTTACAATACGACATAGATAAATGATATTGATCATGAGAGCCTTTAATTATTGTTGGGAAGCCAAAGATTTAAATTACTAGAGTAGTTAGAAATTGTATTTTTAGTGTCAAGGACGTGACACCGAATCACCCCAGGCAATGTGTAAACCTCCGGCTCTTACATTTAATTTCGACGGCAGCCATTTTGTTTTCAAAATTGGCCAAAATTTTTAAACTCAAAAAAAATTTCAATTTTTTTCAGAAATTAAAAAAAAAATTTCTACATTTACTCAAAATTTTTTTCTAAAATTTTTCTTAATATTTTTCAAAATTTTCAACTTCTTTTCTTAAACATTTACAAAAAAATTATTTGTTTCGGCGGAAATTTTGATAGCCAGTGTGCAAACATCATCCTCTTGCATTCCATCAGGTAGTCGTTGCAGGGAGTACTCACACTTGGAATGCAAGAGAATGAAAGAGGAACTCGTCGGGACGTCGTCGCAGGGCATGATTGTTTTAATAACCATAATAAAGGTTTTTTTTTACCTTTCGTGAGATGTTTTTTACTGTTGCGAGTATCTGTCTTGTATCTGTACGTATATACTACACGCATAGGTGAGTGTATTGCATTCTGCATGACGGAATTCAGTCATGTGTGCGAAGAACCTACATTTCCCTACTACTACTCATTAAGCGCTATTATTCCAACGTGGACATACCGTGTGCGTACGTCCTTGCGTACGTCTGTGCGTGCGTGTGTGAAATATGATTTACACTTTTCAGATGATAATTTAACGCGTGTGCGTGCATGTGGGAAAAGCCATCCATTAAAAGAGCAATAACATGAAAGTTTCAAGTTACTCGTTTTGCAACACACGATTTTGCACGGAAAATATAATTGCGACGGCACCGATAGAGGAAATGTCTTGGTCTTGTCGGGGTGTAATAACGTAAGCCATAAAGAGCTCGACGCCTTATAGAGCACGGTACCCTACACCTTGTGTAATTCTCGTCGCCCACATGTATCGATGAGGGAATAGCGAGACGTCACTTTCCGTTTAGTGAACCGGCTGAGGAGAGATGGAAGCAGTGTGTGCGCGCACGCACACCCAACACTGACGATCACGCACGGACAAGCCGCCAGATAAGATTAAGAGGCGGCGGCGCGGCGGCCTACGGAGCTGTGTTGCGCCCCGGCACCACCATTAATTAAACTTACCGCCGCGCCTGTTCCACTCCGCGCTGCGAGGCACAGAATTAGTAGACGCTGTTTCATGGCGCGACTCCGAAACCACACACACATTTGCAAATAAGGAACTTACACCTAAGTTACTATAGCAATATATCGCGTATGGAATTTCACAGCCCTTGTATTTTCCAAAATTGCATAGTGTATTGTGTTCAATTTATTGGGTAACACCGCATTTATCAGTTCACTGAAATGTCAAAAAATTTCAGAAAAATTCGCTTACCTGCCACTGATACAATACCTTACGGAAAATACCTGCACATTATTTATGTAGTTAATAACAAAACAATATGTCATTTCTGTGCACAGTTGACTGAAACCTCGAGCATAGTCGTCAAGTAACGCAATAAATCCTCCTTAAAAAAAATTTAATTACAAGTTAATCAGAACCTATACTTACAGACTTCCTGCATTCGTAGGTCTGTGGGCTGTATTATTCCGGCATGTTTGGTTAATGTGGTAACATATGCGATAGAAGAATTGAAAACAGAAAAGAAAGTTTCGTAACTAGTGATCCGCTAATTTCGCCAATTTTTCGGTGGTCTTACAGTTTAAAGAAGACCTCGGAGTTTTGCCTACCGCCTGGTAAATTCATAAACTTTCCGGATTTCTAGTAATAGTCAAAAATAAGTGTTGTATACCCTGAATATAACACTCTGTGTCATAGCTAGAACAATATCTCACGGTGTGACGGGTCCTGCGTATAAATCCTGTTTAAATCATAGATGTATTTGCCTTTTTCGAAATTCACATACGTAGTCCTAACCTGATGATCATTATAGTTTACAGAACTGATTATAATAACTATAGTGCATTTAGTTTTACTTGGAAGTTTTCTAGTCACATATAAAGTTACCTTTCGGGTCCCACTACGTGATTATACGTCACATGTAAAAATATTATTGTCACGTCGTATGCCAAACGTAAAATGTTATGATTGCATTATTTTGCTCTGATAAACCTTATGAAATGTATTTTAAAAAGAAGTCACATAAATATACACCATTTATAACCGCATGCAAGAATATTCAATTTTTTTTAAAGAATATGTTTGGGTAAATGCATTAAAAAATTGTTTATATAATTTTACACAATATGTACTATTTGTGATGTTAAACATTTAAATACACATAATTTTTATGCGATACTGTATCTTTAATTCTATTGACAAAATAAAACTCTGTTACAAAATATAAAAATTATTATCGCTTACAAGGGTGTTTAAACCTTATTGATAAAGGAGCTCTCAACTTAAAATATATCTTCTTTTTAAATGTGTAAAAAGGCGAGAAAATGTATGATGTAAAAATATTATCTGATTATACAAGCTGGCTATCTAGCTACAGCTGTGCGTATCATACGCAGTGGCAGCGCATTAAGTCAAGGGTGGCTCATGTATGTGCGTTGTGTGTGGTCAGTCTTCCTTGTCTAGCTGTTCTATCCACACGCTCTCTCGTGTTGTATTGTCGTGTGTGTTTTATGTACACCAGTTTTGTGCACTTATTGCTGAAAACACGTCGTTTATAAAAATGCTTAAAAGATGCTATGTTCTTGGCTGTGATAATAACTCCGTCCACTATAAGAATATATCATTTCATAGTTTTCAGAGTAGAGACGAATTACTTGTTCGTAACAAGTGGGTGAAATAAATGAATCGCAAATCCTTAACACCTAACTAATCTACTACTTTGTGTTCTCTATATTTCCAGGATTATAATACAGAACTTACATCGCGCAATTTATCTTATTTTTTTCGAAGTGATAACTGCGGTACTGTGCATTATATTTAAGGGTGAAGTAGACACGCAATCAAAGAAGAAACTTTCTAGCATTTACGCAAAGAAAAAAAGAGTAAGGTAAGTTTTCGGAGGAAGTGCTTGTTATTCTGCTTTGCATTCTTGGGCAGTAGAATAAGACCGCAATGTAGAGACCGGTTTTCTTCTCGAAAGCAATGCAGTGGTACCGTACTATGAAGAGCAAAACAATATAGGACTTAAAAAATGCAATGTTAAATTGGCATTGAACGTTACAGAAACATAATTTTTAAACAAGGGGATGACAGTATGGATGATAATAATTTGCCTGAGTCATCGTTCGTATTGTTTTAATCACAATTGACAGCGAATCAAAAGAAAACGCTGCAGATGTCAGCGTACAAGAATTAACTTAATCTTCAAATGGAGTCAGGAATTTCACTGGCAGGAAAACATTCGGTCATTGTTTGGAAGTGCACTGAGAAAAATAATTGCTTCAGTTCCCAAAATATAATTGTTTGCTTGACGTTAGTTTCTGCTAAACGATATTTTGTTAGTACAACCAAGCCTACTTTCCACAAAATGAATGAAATTTGTTCACAAAGACTTCAATTTATTTAAAATTAATTTATTTATGCCAAACAATTATTTTGTTGTTTCAGTATGATAAACAAATATTTCGTTTAAGCAAACCTATTGTTATAATTTATAAAAAAAATTATATGTTTAGTTACTTGCAATATATATTGCACAATGAATTAGTTTGCAATGATCAAATATTTTGTTGGCAACACTAATCAATTTAGTAGATTCTCGCCTTCGTTGTTAGCAGCGCGTTCAAAGCAATCGTCCAGTATTAGGTTATAAGTCCGTGCACGAGGTTGTCTTAAGAATGGCTGATGCAAAAAAGAAGAAAGATTTTGGAACATCGGAATTTTGTCTGTTTCAAGTAGTTTTTTTTTTTTGCTCATAATGTGGCAGTGTTGAGTATAAAGTAAACTTGTTATACAAGAATAGCCATAAAGCATTTTAATTCACTTGTGGTGTACTCTTAACCTGAAACAGTGAGAATTGAGGCAAGGCAGTGAAAGCAACTGAAAATGGCATGACTGGTTATCCGTGCCAGATAACTAATTTATATGATGGCTGACTGAATTTTACTAATTTATTTGAGATTTCCATTAAATGTCTAAAACTCATTTGTTCCATTGTTTATTTGCTTTATTCGCCAGTTGGCGGTAACTTTTCAACTGACGTTCAGTGAATGCTATTTCACTGATAGTTTAGAGTGTGGTCATCACAAATATGTGATAACAATGAAAAAACGCCACCTGAAAAATGTACATCTATGTTGCGTCATATAACTGACATACAAAGTGGAAAGTAAATAAATTTGCCAATGGCTGCGAGTACGATGCGTTAACGTATATATAAAAACAAAGCAAGTGGCTTTAACCAAACAGTCATGACCACTGTGTGTTGTGTTCAGTTTTAAATTATAAACTATTTACTGGAATACATGAGGAATGCCAAAAATTATTGCCCTGTGGGTAAACTACAGTCGTTTCACAGAGTTGTTTTGAAGTATAAACCGAAATTAATATGTTCAGTTTCAACGGGATGCTTGCAAGTGCAATATCGCATACTTGGGTTTACAAAAGTAACACAGGCGATAGAGAAATAAATAGCTCTTTAGTCGAATTCTCCAATAAAATAAAGTATGTGTGGATTTGAATGTTTATGGCAACAAAACTTACGAATTGCGGAAAGAAATCCTTCAACGTTCTGTTCTTGTTTCCAAAGATAATCTCCAGTTGGATCTTGAAAATTACACTTATTGTGTTACTAATCTACCAAAATTTATTGAGGCAGTTCTTCGTCCTGAATCACTGCTAATTTACGAAATGAAGTGTTTTCCTTGCTCAACTACAATTTTTTTTACTGTTGACTAACATAAATAATCACATCTACTTTCCACAAGTTGATGCATTAGAATTTATGTATATTTGATAACTAACGTCTTTGAGTGTTACACGTATTTTAATGTGTAATTAGAAACACAGCCTCCCTGCTAGAATGAATCATAACCACTGATATGATATAAACGCCAATTGGAGTCTACAGACTTGGGAATAGATTTAGAAAAACAAGGAAAGAGAATACTTGTAACAGATTCGGCAATTTTAAGAGGAAATATTTTGCCATTTTCTACATTTAAATCTTGCCCCATAAAATATTTTAATATTTACGGCGTAAGTCACATTTGGACGTAAATCTTTTTTTTACATTAAAGAGACTGAAATAACAATAAATAAAGCCCCTGATTTACGGTAATAAATGTCGCAATTGCTCCTGAAAGCTAAATCGTGTAATGGTTATAAAAGATTATTAAGCTATATACAAGTCAATGGATCACTCACACACCTAGACAAATGATTAGGTATATTGAGTCATAATCGCAGTTAATAGTTGAACATATTACAATTTAAGTTAAGATGTCATAAACATCACGCTATTTTAAGACGAAGTACAGACAAACAAAATAAAATTCTAGCGAGAAAATTTATTTAAAACATAGCTGAAGTAATTTCAAGAATCACTTACTATTTCAGCAATAGAAACCATTATATAATATTTTCGGAGAATTCTCCATTGTTTGATAAGATTTTCTATTCCAATTTCTTCCAGCTATCGAGGAAATCCATGTTATATTCAAGTAAAATTTTTTCCAAGCAAAAGTACTTGGCTTTTCTTATTTGCTCTTTTGAAAAATGATACAACTTTTCTACACAGGAACTGAATTTTTTTTTTCAAACCTCATTTTAAAAATTCTTGTTTCCTTTCCAAAAAAAATCCAATATTCTTGCCTCTGTAACACAGTTCCCAAACGAGCATAGAGCATCATAATCAACTAAGTTATGCAATTATATGGGGACGAAGGTTGGATTTATCAGTTCTTAGTTACAGTTGTTACAGAGACGCTTAATTAACTCCCCAGTTAGGTGGTCATGATTTTTTGTAACTGTAAGACGCCAAATCTCTGTGTTAATTAAAGGTCTCATTAGTCCAAATTCTTGATTAATTTCACCATTATCTTCAATGTCTCGTTTTATTACGCTCTTCTGTTCGTCTAACAACCACTGAATCTTGTTAATGACGCCGTCACTAATGACATCGCTGTTGACGAGAAATTAATCCTAACTGCCTACCGGCCTTTGTAATGACCGAGTATGCACTTTACAGAAGAGATAAATCTGGAAAGTTTGGATTTCTGAGGCTTTTACCATTTATTTCTCATTCGGAATTGGTTGGCACTTGTCCATTTTCATTAACAATCAATTAAATTATGTACAGATTACAAACGGAACATAGGTGGGGTGTTATGTTTCTAAACGTGAATTCTTCACTTTCATTCGGAAAGATTTAAAAAACTAGTTTTCGATGTGTATTTTAATGTGTATTTTTCAATGATTTTTTATATAAGATATTGTATACCGCATGCATATACAGTAAGTAAATAGACAAACTTCATCTACAGAAAAGTTGGGATTATATGAGGCTCAATGATTTCATCATATTTGACATTTAGATGTCTCATGAGGCTTTTTACTTGCTGGTTGCTAGTGGTAACCCGATGATTCTCTACAATGTCCACCGAGAAATTCTCTTTTCGAATTCGGTGATTTATGATAATATTAACTCTTTTGCATTTTTGTAGAATTTCGTACCGTTGTTCTCGCTTTTTTTTTTGCAACACCCTGAATTGGAAATGGAACTCCTGTCTTTTGTTGTCAGTTTGCATTTGAAAATTTCAAAATAGCTCGAGGTTGCCTTAAAGCCCTTGTAGATATTGACATTCTCTTACATGTTACTTCAATTCGGTAATAGTAGATTTTTTAATGTTTCATCTAATTATTTTGTTCTATTAAAATTACACTGATTTCAATGATGAGATATAATATACTTTGTAAATAAATTTTAAACAAAATTGTATTAATTTATGTTAATTGATATTGGATATTCACAAACAAAAGTTGAGAATGGTTTATATATTTTATGTTTCTTGGTGCTGGTTAATAAATCTCTTTCATTTCAACATCCTCCATTGATAGGACTTTACACACATCCTTGATTTAAATTTGGGTTTCTTCTGGCCTTGAATATAGGCCTAAATTATTTGCGAGCGTTTTGATTGAGCCATATTTCTTAGTTACTAATACTCATGAAAATTTGAATAGTTTTCTTAACAATTTCAATTCTTTCATTTATAACCGTTCTTAACTTAGGAAGCGCAAATTTTATATTATCATTTACTTAGCAGAAATTAATTTTTTATATATGTAAGTTTTTTCCTGTGTGTTAAATTTAAAATTATATTTATAGAACGTAGGGCATAATTCGACCGACAAACTTCGTGAGGTGATTACTTAAACAAAATCAATTCTCAATATATGAGATTATTTCTACCTAAATTGAATAGTAAGGAAGATACGACGCTTTAAAAAGTAAGTTTTTGACATTTATTTTTGCGAATTATCGGAAACGAAGAGAAATTTTAATCTTCTTAACATTGTTTAATACTATCGGGTTCTTCAACATACAAGAAAAGTCTCACCGATACCTTCCAAAGTAATGAAAAAATATGTGTGGCTACCATCTAATTGCAGACATCTATTCTACCGTGATGATTTATAAACGTTTAGAGCTGGTTTATTGGGAAATATAACCTTTTGAACAGAAATGACTCCCTTGTTGCAACTGCACATGATCCCATCATTTCTGTAATACGCACACAAAACTTCGACTGCAGCAAAACAGTGCCTGCCACGTAGACAACATTACATTCCTTCATTTACTGTATGTTGTACCCATTATTAAGACAATGGTTGAGGACGCTTTGAGCATTTACTTTAAACAACATGTGCCATGCATTATTCAGTTTAAATTAATACAGCTGCTTGTTTTTTTTTCTGGCAAATGTCAGTGTCGTGTTCTCTGCAGTGTGTATTGGCGTTACCTATGTGCCTGGAAACGTATCGCTGCGCCAAATATTTGTGTGCGATTTACAAAAAAAACTGTAAACAATAAAAAATTTATTTACTGAAAAATTTAATTCAACTTCGTTTCAGGTATTTCCGAAATATAGGTTTCCAAATATCCAAAACTCTAATTTCAAGAGCATATAACTCCCTTATTCTTTAGCTTAGGTAGTAAGTGATCAATACATTTCCCAGTTGATTATGGTGAAGGAAACTTTTGGTTTTAGCCAAAGTCAGCTAAAAATGTCTCGTACAGAAACATAAAATGTTGGGTTCGGATCTTTCATTACCGAGTTTTTACAGATGTTATGTATTAAAACAATATGTATAAGTGATATTATGATTTTATATATATTATCAAATTTTGTGCTGTTAGAAAATAATTTAGGATGTTTTATCTTGTGCTTAAGTCAAGGATTAATGTTTCATTTTATGCTCACTTGCCTATAATAAAAGGCTTAGCTGAATAATATTTGCTTGCCGTATCTTCTACGATATGCTTGGTTTAGAATTTGTCAAAAGTGTTCTATCGAAGTTTAAAGTGGTCCAGAAACCTCTTTCTATAATTACTCGTTCGGCATGCATAATCGGAACTACTGGGTATCTTTAGACGACTGTTGTAGGTAGCAAAACATTAAACATTTTCAATGATGTAAGCTATGCAATTAAGTTTTATATTTAAGGTAAATGGCATAGAACTGAGCCAGAATTCAGTATCAATTTCAATGATTACTGTTCAGTGTCCACATTTTTGTTCGCGCGTCCTGATTAAAAGATCATCACATTATATAAGAATGAATGCAGAAAATATAAAAAAAATTTGTCACGTTTTACACAGATGGCATACACATATTACGCCACATCAACAAACTATCATAAACCGAGACATGTAATGTATTATCCGTACTACAAGTTAAAAACGAAGTTCAGTCAAATGCAATTGCCCAAATATAACGTGGCCATTTATCTTCCTTCTCAAAACGGGACACTTGTCAGGTTTCATTTGCAAGTAAGTAGATTGGACAAAAAAAAGTGTTTATTAGTTATGTTTTTTTATATATATTTTTCATAAGAACCATTTTTTTTATATATTAGGCGATGATTTTAAGTAGGAGTAAAATTCGTGGCAGTTTTTTTCTGATTTTAAATGTTGCTCAGTGTCACTGACACCTCCTTGTGCCAAACTAAATTCAGTACGGCATTTTTCACATCTGACGTCCGAGAGAGACTGAGTGTATTTTTTTTAAATGTACGGATATTTCGTTTGTAAGTTAACATTAAACGTACATTTGCGTTTAGGCTACGCGATTCACAAAAACACGTTCAGAAAATCGAGCGCGTAAGTAGGCGTGAGTAGACATATTCGTGCGCTCACGCTGGAGAACAATCTACGAATAATGCGTGCGTCGGAGAGTCGGGCTTGCGTTGGAGGAGGGAGGGAACCACACCGCCCGCCCCCGCGCGTCACGGAAAAAATACGAGCGAGAAGTCATTTGACAACCGCGGATGAAGCAGCATTCTGACGTTTCAATTTGTAAGGTAAATTTACTATTTTGAAATGATTTTTATAATTAGTAAATCAATATTTTTGCTCGCTTGATAAAAACGGGACATTTGGGCGTCCCGAAGCTTTCATCGGGGACAACGGGACAGCGTGCCGAAAAACGGGACTGTCCCGTTCAAAACGGGACGTATGGTCACGTTACCCAAATAACGCTTATCGACAATGTTAGAAGACAGGAAATCATCGAGTGATTTGAAGCAGGCGTGTTCTTCGACACGGCATGCTCACTCCTTTTATGCCCAACGACCGACGGTGAAACGCAGTACCACTGTCTCTCAGTCTCCAGTTATATACTGCTAATCAGTGTCGCCATTGACACACGTGCCGCACCACTCGGCTGAACAACTAATCACGTCATTGTCTTACCCTTTTCTACACATTCCCTCAATGAGGGGACCTTCAGCTGCGTACTTATTTTTGTGTTGCAATTTTAAAGACCAGCTGTGTAGAAAGTTACCACAGGTTTTGGCGGAGGTTCTGGCAGATTGAAAACGGCAGTCAATTACTCACCAGTAGACTTCCACAGAGCACAAGAGTCCTAACAGCGTTAACTTCCTCGCTGGGTGACCAGACAAAAAGCATAGGGATAAATATTTTCTAGTACGACGCATACCGTTGCATGTTTAAAGTATAAGTTTATTACTGCGAGATATATTCTTTTGACCAGATATATTCTTTTGTAGTGAAGATAACACTAACGGGGAACAGTTGGACAATTTCTCATTTGTGGATGAATTTAGGGGCAGAATTAGCAGTTATTTTCTTTCATGCCTGTGTATGACGAGAAAATGTTGGTTTCTATTACACTATCCATGTGTTGTATAGCATGTGTCAAACAGACGATGTGTACAAATATATTATCCTTCAACTCAAATTCCAGCATTTAGCGGTTTAGGGATTACAGCACCCGTATTCATTAATGTATTATTTCGTAAAAACGGACGATATCGTCCATTTGTTTTGGCTTGCAATGTGTCCTCACATCAACTTACCGAGCATATTTGCTATACACTTGGGCCTCGTATTGCTGTGCTTTCAGAACCTTCCCGAATCTTTGAGTATCTTCGTGGTTATTTTGTTGCAGGATAGGGTCGTTACAAAATAAAAATATATTCCTCACTAATGTATGTATCATATTCTTGGGTGAACACGTGTCATACTCAATCCAGCAAAATAACTTACCATGACGAAGCATGCTTCCTGTTTAATGTCACATGTTATTTTATAACTTGATTGACGTTTGAGTATAAAGCTGTAAGTATTTGTTCATAAAAGTCTTTACATATATTGTTGAGTTATATCTGTAAATTTTTTAACATTTAATACTGTAGAAAATTTAGTAACTCAGAAGTTTATTATTTCCTAAAGAATAATTTTTTAATACGAGCCCATATTAAGCAAAATCATAATTTGCACTCAAAATAAAAACTAACAGACACTGTTATTCAGATAATGTCCAGGTAAATCTTCTTCAATTAATTTCATAATGTAGTGATTAACAAAGTGATATGATGCAAACGCGACGCAGAAAGAAATGCAAATATGCCATCCGTTATAAGAGAAACCCAAGCCATAAATATAGTACATAATAAAGATAGTTACTTCTGAAAGAGTAGTCAAGTGGATTTTATTTTTTACTAACATGGAAAATTTAAGAAGTATTTTCTTAAGGAATGTTGTCTTTGTGAAAGTAATACATTCATCAATGAATTGTCAGAATACTCAATAAAACATTAGCTTTATACGAGTAACCACAATTATTTCACTGCTGGAAGACACATGTGAATGTACTATTGCGGCCTACTGGACTTTTGTGCTCGGGTTCCTGCCGTCTTCCAACAGCTCGGTTGTGTTATGCGACTGGAAGACGACAAAGCCGCTGCCTTCGTCTGACAAGGCTCTTAGTAACAAATATGGCTGATTTGAGGTTATTTGTGTTTTTAGCTTTCTACAACATGACATGTAGGAAACTGACTTCGTAAGCAATCTGTTGGAAAACAACAGAAATACCAGTGTGTCAAAGTTATATCTACAGTTTATTATCTAAAATTAAATTAACGCTTTTTTAACAGCACATTATAGTCACCTGTTTTATGTAAATAGTTACCTGCCGTTTTTTTTGGATTGCTCGACATTTTTGCACCACACTATAATTTTTTAACATACTAATCAGTTAGAAGCGATCGATTTGCATTATAAAAATACTTCATTTACCTTTTATCCATTGGTTTCTAAGTAGAAATAATGGATTCAGATAACACTACATTATCAGATTTATTTGTTGAAGAATCAGACGATTTTATACGACCAACTACATCTTATGAAAGTTGTAGTGGCGGGTAAGTGAGGGAATGAGGAGTTTTGGGCGACTCTTAACATCGAGGTCTTGAGAGCCGAAGTAGTCGCAAGGATGTTTATAAAATGCAAAGGGGTTGCACTTACTTATGAGAAATAGCATTAAGGCTTTAAATAAATACACCATATAATTTATTATATTTTTAGTGACTACCATTTGTTGTTTTGTTGTAGGAGTATTTGTTTATCCGACTTATACAATTTTAAGGTATTTATCTCATTCAATATTACCCATAAACCTTACCGTTTCTTAAAAAGTAGAGAAATGTTTATTATTTTACGAAAAAGATCTGGAAATGGTAACAATTTTTGCTACGTTAAGAAGAAAGTAAAGTGTGACAATTTTGAGGTGAATTCTGCAGCAGATGTAATACACCAAACTTATGAATACGTACGTCTATCAACCATGAGCCCTCAACAAACTTATTAAAAAAAAAAAAAAAAAACATTTTCCACGTTTTTTTTTTTTAATAAACACTGATTCGGTTAGAACCTTATCAAACCAATGCATCAATATGCAGCTTGGGTGACATTGCGTAGGTCACGGTACTTTCCAATATTGTTGGCTGGTGTCCGCTTTGTTTGACAAACAATATTGAGGGAGATATAACAAATTATATTTCAGGGTCTGCCAGCCATCTTGTGAGACATTTTGTTACCAAATATTATCATCGATGAGTTTTCCAAAGATAGGAATATTATGGAGAGGATTAGTGGAGGTATAGACACCGCAACTTAACTTTTATTATGACATTTTTTGAGAGGTTTGTACACGTTAGTATCTGGCGTGTGTTTTTGTCGGTTTGGTTAGTTGTGGCGGTTGTCAGTAATGCAGAGACAGCAACCTGTGTGCCCGAAGCAACTATGGGGAGTGTCTCTGTGACGCGTGTGTCTCAGCTGAAGCTAATTGATGAAGATAATGTTACTGTATAAGGTTTAAATAGGAACGACTTTAATATTTCAGAGATTATTATGAGAAGTATTTGATTAAAGGCTGGTTACCATTGATCATTAACTTTGCACTGAATACTGTAATAAAGTAAATAATAGTATACTATGGTTTTAGCTATATATGTATTTTCCGCAACATTGTGAATAAAGAAAGTTGAATATAACACATTTATTTAAATATGATATATTTACTTTCATGATACTTGCCGTAACGAGGCAGTTGCAACTTTGGCATTAGATAACGTCTGGAGACATTTCATGGTCCGTTGTATATTTTTTTGTTATTAGGTATACAAATGGATAAAAAATGGAGACATTAACATAGTGACTGTGTTCTTGTCCATTTGTCATTTAAATTTGAAATTGTACTATATGAAATATGTCAATACGGGTTAAAATTTTAAAATTTGAAAAAACTTTTTTGAATACATTCGTATTTAATATACTAAATACATTACTAGAGATCTGAAATCATAAAACTGGCGTTACCTTCAATTTTATATTATTTATGCTTTTATTAAATTCTGTGCATAATATTTAATTACTTCTTGTAACAATATCTGTACGTGTGTAGTGAAGAAAAAAATTCTACCTATTTAAGTAGAGATTTTAACGAAATAACACACCTGTTAAATATAAAAAAGAGCGAATTTAAGAACATAAAAGTAATCTGTTTCTAAAAAGTATTAATTCGAGTATTTCATTCGTTTTATTATGGTTTTAGGCTAATGTTTTCTATTCAAGATAATTTCTATAATTATTTTTAAAACACATTATTTAAGAAATTATTTAAGGCAATATTATTTTAAAGGTAATACCAAAAATGCATTAATTTTGTTATCAATTCCTGCATTCACTATCATAAAATTTACCGTACTCACACACGATGGTAATCCGTGATAATGTATAAATTATTTTCATCGCTGAACACGATACATGTGTCGTGGTTATCACGCCATTTCAAACACAGACATCTCTGCCCTGGTGTTTATAGTAGCCTATTTAAAGTACGGTGAAATCCTTACATGGCTAATGTCCATTGCCTAAATATGATGCAGGATGTCTCAGGATGTTGTTGAGTGTCCAATATTTCTGTCCAAAGAGCAGGCCCAGGGTGTCTTGGGGTTGTGTAATGCTTAAGGCCCCATTACGACGTAAATATTTTATTTGGCCTCTGGTCGACTGAAACGTTCACGACGTGTAGGTGTGCCCTCGCATTCCCGTTGGTTCCTACATCGTTCCATGAAAATCCATAATGCGGCTCTCTTTCAAACTCTGCCATGTGCTTGTAATGCTGAATATTGCGTCTACGAGGTAGACTGTAATTTCGGCGTCTTTATCCCATTGGGTTTACTGACTGATAAATCCATACATGACGTGTAACACNCGAGGTAGACTGTAATTTCGGCGTCTTTATCCCATTGGGTTTACTGACTGATAAATCCATACATGACGTGTAACACAATTGCTATAAATATGGTGGAAAATCTCATTATGGCCATTTAATAAGCCACAGATCATTTTAACACAAATAAGTGACGCAAATAGCAGTGTAATGGAAGTGTACGAAACTGGGACCCGGTCAGATACTTTCTTTGAATGTGTCACTTTTTATGTCACTCAGTGTAGTAAGAAATATTAAAATTCACCGTGAACCAAGTACGAAAAGCTCACAGTTACAAGNTCTTGGGGTTGTGTAATGCTTAAGGCCCCATTACGACGTAAATATTTTATTTGGCCTCTGGTCGACTGAAACGTTCACGACGTGTAGGTGTGCCCTCGCATTCCCGTTGGTTCCTACATCGTTCCATGAAAATCCATAATGCGGCTCTCTTTCAAACTCTGCCATGTGCTTGTAATGCTGAATATTGCGTCTACGAGGTAGACTGTAATTTCGGCGTCTTTATCCCATTGGGTTTACTGACTGATAAATCCATACATGACGTGTAACACTATTGCTATAAATATGGTGGAAAATCTCATTATGGCCATTTAATAAGCCACAGATCATTTTAACACAAATAAGTGACGCAAATAGCAGTGTAATGGAAGTGTACGAAACTGGGACCAGGTCAGATACTTTCTTTGAATGTGTCACTTTTTATGTCACTCAGTGTAGTAAGAAATATTAAAATTCACCGCGAACCAAGTACGAAAAGCTCACAGTTACAAAGCGTGTGCTGAATAAGACCAGTCGATATTGAGAGCGATTTCTTTGGTCTGATGAAAGCAATTATTACATACAGGTTAGTATTATAAAGCCCGCTCTCTTACTGCAGATTCGTGTGACGTAAGGTTGCTTTTCAAACTAGCGCCTTTTATGCTACTGAACTCATGTCCGCTATTTGTGTTGCTGAGCGCGTTGAAGAGGCGTGCGAAGAACGGAAATAATGGAACGTTACGCTCTTCCCTGCCTCTGTGGCTCGCTCGTTATGTACAAAATTCTAGACGCAATTAGTGTTTCAACGAGGAGAAACTTTTATACCGTTCGCTATTTCGTTGAAAATTTGGCAGAAAAGAGCAATATAGGTATGTGTGTGTTAGTGTGCATGCACCAGTGTGGGGGTATGATGGGGTGTTGGAAGAGGGGATGTAGAATATTGGAAACCACAGCCTGGGAGTATTTTCAGTGTCAGTTGTTTTATCTCGACAGTTCTTGAGCACCACATGAAATATTTACAAATTTCCTGCATTGAAAAACAGAAATNGCACCAGTGTGGGGGTATGATGGGGTGTTGGAAGAGGGGATGTAGAATATTGGAAACCACAGCCTGGGAGTATTTTCAGTGTCAGTTGTTTTATCTCGACAGTTCTTGAGCACCACATGAAATACTTACAAATTTCCTGCATTGAAAAACAGAAATATATATATAAAATAAAAAATTAAATTGTGTACGTGGGACGCCGAATGTGATATGTTTGTTAATTTTAGTTCAATNATATATATATAAAATAAAAAATTAAATTGTGTACGTGGGACGCCGAATGTGATATGTTTGTTAATTTTAGTTCAATAATACTTTAAATTATTTATTTATTTTAAGCTTTCATATGATCCATTAGAAAATACATTCTTGAAATAGAATTTATCAAAACAATATTTAATGTGAACTGTACTAGCCTAACTATGATAAATAATGCTATTTGCCAATAGCACTATTCATATTTCTGTCAGAATACTTCTACATGCTATAACATTACTTTGCACATCATATAACACTGCTTTACAAAGTAAATTTTTTAAATTTGGAATATATATATATACAAGGGTTGATTCAGAAGTCATTGCAACTATTGTTTATCTCCCGAAAATAACCCAACACAGGAAATTTACTAAGTACAAGTGAAAGTGTACAAGTACATTTTAAAGGGGAAACCACATGGGGTATGGATGANACACAGGAAATTTACTAAGTACAAGTGAAAGTGTACAAGTACATTTTAAAGGGGAAACCACATGGGGTATGGATGAAGGAATGTCCGGCAGGGAACGAAGTCAACATTTGCTGATTGAAAACACTGGATAATTTATATATCCTCGTACATACTGTATACGCTCATTTAAACGGGTACGTATCGTACGTGTACGAGCTGTTGAACATTGTTCAAAGTAGTCTCCGAGGTTGTCCACGGTTCGTTGTCAGCGATGAGGCAGACATCGTCACAGAATTTCGACGAGAGGTGGCGCACATTGACGGATCTCATGCAGCCGATGGTATTTTCCGTCTGCCTTTTCACTGACAATTATCCGTGGACTATCACGGAGTTCACTTTGAAGGATTTTAAATATCTCGTACACATTGATACGTAATCGTTCAAATGAATGTATACAATTTGTAAGAGAATATATAAATTATCCAGTGTTTTCAATCAGCCAATGTTGACTTTGTTCCTTGCCGGACATTCCTGCATCCATACCCCATGTGGTGTCCCCTTTTAAACGTACTTGTCGTACACTTTCACCTGTACGTAGTAAATTTCCTTTGGTGGATAATTTTCGGGAGATAAACAATAGTTGGACAATATGACTTCTGAATCGGTCCTCATATATATATNTCCTTTGGTGGATAATTTTCGGGAGATAAACAATAGTTGGACAATATGACTTCTGAATCGGTCCTCATATATATATATATATATATGTATATGTGTGTGTGTGTGTGTGTGAATGTGTATACTGCATATGTATTTAAAAATAAATACTTTCATATCTCTGAGAGACATTAATTAATTTCTGTTAGATTTTAAAAGCAATATGCATCCATAAAATCACATATTAGTTTGTTAAATTTCTGCATGTCATTTTATAAAATAATATGTTTAGGTAACTCATTATAGACACATATACCAGAGTAGAATAGACCTTTTGTAAATAGTGCACTCGAGTGCTGGGTAATCCTCAGTTTGTAAAATAGAAAACGCCGAACACCATCAGCACAATACAAGGAACAAAACAAATTTTAAATACCGCGTCACACTATTGCTAATTATAAAACATCCGTAAGTTATTGTTTTTCAACATTTTGAAATGAAATGCAAGAACATTTGAAGAANCTATTGCTAATTATAAAACATCCGTAAGTTATTGTTTTTCAACATTTTGAAATGAAATGCAAGAACATTTGAAGAAGATTATGTCCTTTGAAGTTTTCAGGAAGAAGCAACATTCGTCTTTTTTTGACACCACAGTTTGCCGAGTGATCACGTTAAATTACACGTTACTCTAAGTACTACGATTTGGGTGCACTAAAGTGGGCTAAGCAATTATTATGTGTTAAGGATTATTGTCTTTACAAATAACGTAGTTATCTTCCTCTGCGGTTACATTAGACAAGAAGAAGAAATCCATATAACTAATGAGCCCACTTTGCATGGATGAAAATAATTTCGATGAAATATTTAAAAAGTTAGATTGCAATTGGGTGTTGACGTCTCGTTAATAGAGATATCATTAGATATGGAACCAAAAAAAATGCAATACTACTCAGACAATTTCAAATACACACGTGGCTTACTTGCGATTTGAACACAGAACTCCTTGTTCCTTAAGCTGGCGTGCAGCCAAATACATTATAGAGGTAGGATTCGGAGCACCAACTTCGGGATTTATCAGTCTGGGGATTTTGTGGGCTGTGTTTAGCAACTTCAAATATTTACAAGAGCATCGTTTGTGGCCTACNGATTTATCAGTCTGGGGATTTTGTGGGCTGTGTTTAGCAACTTCAAATATTTACAAGAGCATCGTTTGTGGCCTACAGTATCACTAATTTTGTGCAGAATAGCGTGTAAATAGGTTGACTTGTTGAGATATGGCATGAAACCACTACTATCTCATTTGGCGCTATCTTACGAAAGGGCCTAGAAACCAGCCATTTATAGACATATCTAATGCGTCTAATAGAAAATGTCAATATAAAATAATTGGTTGTAATTTATTAAATTATTTAATGGTTATAGTTAAATTATCTAAATAGTTTATACTGCACCATTTAAAAATAATATTTACACACTTGAGTTCACATTTTCTACTGTAGTACTGCTTGCGTGCAAAATTAGGTGGGAATTCGATGATTGGTTTGGTTCCCGGTATATGGCATAAAGGTTGCATTTTATCAGCTGCACTGTCTTACAAAAAGTAGCCAAAAATTNTGGTTTGGTTCCCGGTATATGGCATAAAGGTTGCATTTTATCAGCTGCACTGTCTTACAAAAAGTAGCCAAAAATTATTTCTACAAGTTTTTTGATGCTTCTAATGGCTACTCTCGGCATAAGTTTAACTGAAAGGACTTAAATCATTAAATATATATAAAACTAATCTAAATTATTTATATGACTGCCATACTGTTAAAAATGCCAGGCACATTCAAAACATAGCGTACAGTAGGACTACGTATGTGCGAAGTTCGGTGGGAAACGGTTTGTTGGTCCCGGACAAATGGCAAAAAAGCTCCAGTTTCTCATGTGTTAATATTTTTATTATTGTATTAACTCACTATACGTTTGTCGTATATACTGATGCATATTGAAGTCTGTTGAAGTTGTTTGGACATATGGCTTACTAATGTAAAATATTTTTATGGTTATTTTCAAAATGTATTTGACTACCTNCAACATATTCCTACGCCATAACACTGAGGGCTAGCATCCATTGCTGGCGCCTTACACAGAGAGCAGAGACGATACCTACTTATAAACCATAGCATTGGGCAGGTATCAAGTCATATAAGTTTGAAAATACTACAAAAGTATAACGTGTAGCCTTAAATTCGTGGGTATCAGTTGATTTTTTCCCGAGATAGGACACAAAATCGTGTTTTTTCTTGTTGTATTATCTTCCAAAATGGCTGACAAATGAGTTTTTANGTGTAGCCTTAAATTCGTGGGTATCAGTTGATTTTTTCCCGAGATAGGACACAAAATCGTATTATTTCTTGTTGTATTATCTTCCAAAATGGCTGACAAATGAGTTTTTACATTAGCTTATTGATGCTCTCATAGATATTGCCATCATACAAAGTTAAGTCGGAATTGGTTACATGGTTTCATAGATACAAAATAGTAGTCTGTGAAGCTTATGTGGCCGTCGTTTTGAAAATAATTGTCTGACCCACTAAAACACGTCAGTTTATATGACGTACTGTAGTATTACTTGAGTGCCAAATTTTGAATAAATCGGTTGTCTGTTTCACGATATATGACATTAAGACTTTATTTTTCACGTGGTGCTATCTTACAAAATTAAGGACAAAAGAGGTTTTTATTTTGACACACATAATGCTTGTAGAATAAAGTTTAGCATAACAACATTGGTCGAAACTGGTTAAACGGTATTGTAGATATTGAAAATTAACCTAAAATATCTATATTGCCGCAAAAAAAATGTTTTATCGATTTAAATTAAATAAGTAATAATGAACCGCAATAATATTACTTATATGTCAAATATGGCAGGAATCGGTTGCATAGTTACTGAAATATGACGTAAAAGATTAATTTTTCACGTTGCGCTATCTTCCAAAAGGCGAATTAATAAAATTTCAATGCCCACATCATGTACTAGTAACATAGAAAATTTGATTTAAATTTGTAAAATAATTCCTGAGAAAGCCTTGTATCACCACAATTTTGTAAGATAGCACTAAGGTTTCTGTTTCATATCTCGGAAAAATAAACCGTTTTATTGCAAATTTGGCGAAGAAGTTGTACTCTGGTAGGCCATATTAGTGTTTATCTTTTAAGTATAAAAATCCATTTCGTCAGAATGGTGTCCATAGAACACTTTAACTTAGTGAGATATATCTACTTAACTATGTAAACGATTTCCATTAATTTTTTTATACTTTCAGTATATGTGACGATCACGGAATTTGTTGCACCTAAACTTTTTGTCCTCCATATATGACAACCATGAATAGAAAAAGTAGAATTTGTTATCCATATCTCGAGAACCAACTTACTGATTCCCACCAAATATTTCACCAAAGTACTGCTACAGTAGGGTATGAAAACTAACATGTTTTAAGTGTGGCTGGGCTGTTTTCAATGGTGTGAATATGAAATAATTTAGTTTGTTATTTTATATCTATGAAACAATAAAACACATTTGCACCAAATTTTAACCCTAATAGTGTTCATTAGAAGAAACAATTATGAATACACATTTTTGCACACTATTAGAACTACAAAAGGCAATGTTAAATGATTTGAGTGGAGTCAAACATTGAGTGTCAAAATGGCTGTCATAAAAAGCATTTTGATATGACTTTAAAATCTAAAAAAAAAGTTACGACAACGTACAATAAGCGGCAATTATTAAAAATATGAAAAGGAATACAAATCATGTAAAATATAAAGTACTGGAAATTCTACTGTTCTATAAATATGTGCTTGGTAGTCTTGTGGTTCTCATAGAAGCGTTCAGATAAAAAACTTTTAATATTTTGATATATGTTCAAATTATAACCCTCAAGTTATTAAAAAAAAAAGTTATTATACTCCTCGCACCTCTAACACTACGGAACTTATATTATTTTACTCTAAAACACTATATAAGCAGCACAAACAACGAAAATAAATAAGAGATTTTACAGATAGTTCCATGTAATTCGTGGAAATTTCTTTTACTAGAAAAAAAACTCTTAAACGTAGAATTATGTATGACACTAGTAATTCCTAACTTCGCCGAGATTATTTATACATATTTACTTGGTAGCCATTAAAAATAATAGTTATGCTGCATCGAACTATAATAAGACGAACGAGTAATAGATCAATATAATCACACATAATCCATCGGTTTTTGAGGTACGTTTTTTAGTTTTCTGTATTATTTCCGCTCCTGCATTTTTGTGTATTAAAAACAGTATGTCACCTCTTAATATAATTGTATCTGCCATCGAAACGATGTAAGGCGCAAGCCATTTTTATGAGTTAAAAGGGGGGGTTAACGGGATGCGATTCGTTTAAGGTAGGTCAATACCTCTCGTAACTTGGAGAGTGACGCGCATCTCGATCGCAAATGTGACTATGAATACCAGCAACAAAAAATTAATTTCTAAATAATGACAATTTCAATATTTCAAGTTTGTGAAGCCTATCATTGAAAACATTAGAATGATTATTACCGAAGATTTTGCTCTGAATATTACCCAAGTGTTTGGCCGCGGCGGCTGGGCGATTAGTCAGCTCACTTCCCACCAAGGCGAAACGTGTTCAATCCCCGGCCGGGTCACTCCCGAATTTTCGCAAGTGGGAATCGTCGTGCCGGACGATGCCACTGGTTGGCGGGTTTTCTTGGAGATCTCCCGTTTCCCCTGTCATTGCATTCAGGCGCTGCACAATTCTCGCTTTATTTTACCCTCGTCGGCTCTCCCGGGTAAGGAACGTATGTTTGTAATTGTTCCGGTACTTTTGCATATGTTTCCCTTTCATTTTTATTGGCATTGCTGACTAGACGTCCAGGCCTATCTACTAATCTAAGCTTTTAGGAACTTAATTAATCATTATTTGCAGCTGTGTAGAGGAAAGTAAGCTCTTTTTTAATATAAGTAAGGTCTTGTTTTCATTTCAGATTTAAACAGGCGAATTGATAACTGGTACAAAATGGCTAGCGTATATGAGAGGGTGAGCAAACTGTGGTATCAATTCTTTATTCTTTTGAAAATAACTGATGCACTAGAAGATCGTATATAAAACCATATTTTATAACAACATATCATTGAAATGTTATAATAGTAGCATAAGTTATTGTTTTACTAATTACGGGTCGCAAATAAATGTTAAACTACATTGCATTTATTAAATAATTCGAACAGAAAATCATTACAACATGCACCCAAAACCTGTGTTATAAGGTTGAGAATTTATATTAATTGTCTGGCCAATTTGACTTGCAATGGTACACTTTTGTAACAACGCTAATATCTATTTTGTGTGGAATGACATGCAGTAGTTCTCTACGTGTTTATAATTAACATTTGCAAACAGCCTCTGTTAATTTTGGAAATTGTCTCGTATGCATTGTTAGTAAGAATGTTTTAATTTCATTACAACACACATGCACACATAAATATCAGGTGATTCATTTAACCTGAGAGAACGGAATAGTGCAAAACAGACGCATCATACGGCAAGATGTCCGAGTAAACCCTCATTTTTACAAGCCCGCAATAGTTAAATCACCGTCACCCCATATGGGTTGGGGAAGGAGGGTTAACGTTTAAATATCAAACGTGAACCCTCACGTTTTATTGCATATTATTTTCCTACGTCAATTCATATGAAAGATTTATTATGAACCATTTTTGCGATTCGTTTTAATGGCGCTACTATCAGTGCAAAGTAGATCACAATTCATTCCAGTAGAAATCCCGATACAGACTATCACGTTTTTGTCTTTAATATGTCGTTTGACATGTGATAGATCGCGCGACAGACAACGAGGTGTAGTTACGATTATACGTCTGCTTTGACGTTGAAGAAACGTTATGTAAATTATTCGAGTTAAGCAGGTTTAAGTAATGTTTGAAGAGAGTCCCCATGACTCTAACTGTTATCAATTAAAATTCCATATAATTATATGGCCTACAATATTATTATTCATATGGCAAATTTTACAGGAATCGTTTAAGTATTTTCCGATATATAATTTCAAATATTTATTTTCATTTAGTTTTATCTTCCAAAATGGCTGACCAATAATATTTTCGATTTATAATATTAATCTTACATGATGCGCTGTCAACCCTACAAATTTGATTTATATATGTTAAATTATTCCCGAGATATAACATTGTGCCCTAAATTTAAAAATTTCCTCCATTTTGAAATGAGCACCCGGCGTATTAAAATTTATTAAAGTCGGATGCCCTTGGTATGTACTATATGTATATCGAGTTTGGTGAATTAGGTTTCTGGGGTTTTAAAGAATACATAACCAATTTTTGGTGATTTTTCAAAGGTTTATTTAAATAAGTTTGAAAATATCTGAAATGAACTATACAAAATTACCAGTATCGTTTACATTGCAACTGTGATGATCTAAATTTCAATATATTCCTATATAATTTATGTATTTTACTTTACTATGATCATATACGTAAGTTATGTTATATCTCGTTATATTAATTTCTAGCAAAGCTTAAAAAAATTATTAAAACATATCTTGCTTAAATACAGTTTCCACATTTAATTTTTTGCCAGATTTTAAACACGCTGACAAGCGCCTGGCAGAGAGCCTTACATAAGAATGTTGACTCAGTGAAACGAATATCTCACTGCTTGCTGAAGTGTGGTCGGAGTTAAGTCACTGTTTAAAGGTTCGTGTTGCCGGTTAAGATGATAATCTTAAGGGCGCCGTCTGGCTGGAAGTATTTTGAGTGTCCGAAGTATAGAAGCGGGGAAGCGCTAAGGAAGATCTAGTTACGCGCATCGAATATCTGGACGTCTTAAGGCGAAATAAACTTGGTCTTGATCCAGTCTTTCTCTCGTCGACTCCCCTCGTACGAATTTCATTGGCGACCGAATAATTTTGTTGTATTATAATAAAGGCAAATTTGTACTCCACGTTTTTATGGCATGATAAGTGGACTGTACCTGTAATTTAATACCTTGAAATAATATTATTTTAGTGTGAAATTTAGTAGGAACTGGTTGATTGTTTCCCAGGATATGATATTAAAACATCGTTTTTCATGTTGCGCTATCTTGCAAAATGTCGGGTAACAGAGGCTATGTTTTGGCACAATAGATGCTTGTAAAATATACTTTCAGCAAAATATTTTGGTCGTAACTGTTTCAATGGTATTGTAGATATTAAAAATAAACCTTAAGTAACAATATCGCCACCATTTTGAATATTTAGCTTATCATCCATTTAAATTGCATATATGAACTTGGCTTACAATAGTACTAAAAATACGCCAAATATGGCAGGAATTGGTTATGTATTTACCGAGGTATAACATAAAAGCTTTATATTTCATGTTACCATATCTTCCAAAATGGCGTTTTAATAACTTCACTCTATAAATTCAAAGCTTACATAATGAACTGNTTTCATGTTACCATATCTTCCAAAATGGCGTTTTAATAACTTCGCTCTATAAATTCAAAGCTTACATAATGAACTGCCAACGTAATAAATTTGGTTTTATTGATAAAATTGTTTTTTTTTTAGATTCAATATAAGAGCTTTATTTTTCAATTTGCACTATTTTACAAAACGGTGCAACAATTTCATTATCGGTTTTTAAATTGAATACTTGTATCAAGCACTGTCAACGTACCAAATTTGTTTTAAATTAACTTAATTTTTTCCCAAATTAAAACATANGAATACTTGTATCAAGCACTGTCAACGTACCAAATTTGTTTTAAATTAACTTAATTTTTTCCCAAATTAAAACATAGTGCTCTAAATTCTAAAATTGTTACAATTTTTAAAGTAACTCAGCATGATCACAAACTATAAAAGAACGATTTCATTACTAAATAGTATACTATGTGGATGTAGTTAGATAAAATCCGGTTGTTGGGTTTAAAATGTATTAGGTGGGGACATACATTCCAGACAGATATTCATGTGATTGCATAAGCCTATCTTTCTTTTGGAAAGAAGCCAACGATAGTAGAACACTCGTATCAAAATTTAAAAAAAGTGAGTTAAAGAAAGAAATATGAAACGGGAACTAATATTTGGACATGGTAAAAATCTAAAATGCTACTAAAATCAGACACCGCTCAGAAAGACGAAAGAGTATTTAAATGTCAACCAAACGACTCAATATCTGCGATCTCTTTTGGCGCTTCGGCAGACGGCGTCCTCAAACTGTTTCATATGCAGGCACTGATTGCAGACCTCAGTTGCAGGGTCCACTGCTGAAACCGATTTCGGCCTAAGCCATGACGTTTTACATTAACTGGCGCGTTCCACTATATTCTGGGCTTGTGATATGCCCTGCCCCATACTGTATAGATTTTCCGTATTTTGTCTGCACCAGGCTCCATAAAAGAGAATGCCTGCCGCCCTAATCATTGTGCGGGGAATTTCATTTTCCAGTTTTGACGGCTGCGTTCATCGTGAGCCGTCGTTGCGGGTCGATATCGACGAACCGAACGGCACCCGATCAGCACGTTGGCGAATGGACAGGTGGGGTGGGGCTCCGGGGAACAGCGGAGAACGTCAAATGGCCTGTCATTCGCATCACTGGCTCGAACAAAAGGCGAGCCCCAAACCAATTTAGTAGTTCCGCTGATCATTTACCGTAGAGACATATGACACATTCCCTTAACAGGTACGAGTAACTCCAAAGTTCAGTAGCACTTTGGGATCTCTAGTATAATTATTTCTTTCTTTAGATTTGTAACCTTGCAAAATTAGAGGAAAATATACAATTTTCCATAATTGCTTTGTCTAGGATGTAACTCTATACCATTGTACCATTATTAGGTATCGTACTATTTGGCTAATGTTGTACTTAATATGATTAAAAAAAACTAGTCTCCGCCATCGCATTAAACATAATGTGTATTTTGACACCGCGTTATGTTTTGATAGTGCGTCTTTCTTCAGTGAATATCTTCTTTAAAAAACGTGTATATGAATTGACTGCGTAGCTCCAGTTTTTATGCAATCATGTTCAACATCGTGTTAAAGGAGATCCTCGATGGACTGACTTTGGGGGAATAGTATTGATTGTGTTTCGATGTGCACAAACATTCAAAGTTCTCACAATCTTCCGCCAACATCAGCACGTTGGTCTTCGGATACACATAATTGTAGTCCCTCAGAATAGTGAAACTTAACTCTTTTAAGTAATAATTGTGGGGGAGGAAGTTGAAGGAAGAATCAATATTTTCAGAAAAAAATAATGTCTACCTATTCAAAACTAAATATGTAACATGTTTGCATCGTTCCTGTTTTGTTCTTGTTTTATTTTCTTATTGTTAAATTTAAATATTTTTACTGTGCCGAAGAGTTGAAACGATTTTGGCCAAAGTGTGTACGCATGAACAAATTCGGTAATATCAAAAGTAAAGGGTACTTGCATAATTACGTTGTATGTACATATATAGACACTCTTTAAATGGATACTGGGCATAGAGCAAACCATTGTGGTTTTTAAAGTAATTTTCTTTCATAGCGTTTCTTTTCGGCGTTTGATGTTGTGCAATCTATATTTTTGCAGTGATTAATATTTTCCCGATCTTCTTTTTGAATCCAGCACCAGTGAGTCTTCCAAAGTAGTCCGAATTGGAGGACGACGAAATGTTGATATTATGTATTTCACCAGACAGTACGATAAATTTACAAAGTATTACAAGAAATGTACAGGAGGACAATACACACTTACATCGGAGAAAAGAAAAGGAATTATCAGCGGTTTAACGTACATATGTTTCATGTGTGATGGAACCAGAAAAATGTTCACTGATCCTCGTTAAAAGAAAGAACTGAATACTGCATTCGCTTCGGAGGCTACAGCTGTTGTCATTGAACAGACTTAAGCTTAGTAAATATTTTCTGTTATGAACATTCCAGTAATAATTAGATGCTACTTCACCTACCACGAGAAAAAAGTGTTATATTGTTATAAAATGCTATCTAGACATAGGTATGGAAAGAATTCTCATCCCTATTTTCGGAGAAAGGCTTTACTCAACCGTGCAACCAAATTGATGTTATACTCGATGCAGGAAAAATTTTGGACAAATAAAATTATTAACCATTAAAGAGCCTTGATTTATTATTGGAATACATACCCTCATATACATTTTTTATTTTATTTGATTTCCTCGCTATTGCTCGCATTATTTTAATGATTAGTTTTTTCCTTTCCATTTTAAAATTGAAGTGTTAAATCTAACAGGATAGTGGTAAGCCACTTTATCTTGCATTTTAAAACGACAAATAGCAGCAAGCCGAGCAACATTAAAAGTGAGAATTTATTAATACTTAGCGTACATTTTTTCTGTTTTTTTTTATAAGAAACGTGTTAATTACAAATTGCCAAAATTTATATACACAAGTTGTATAGACTTTTTTTGTTGAGATATCTTTTCTTGCAGGCATGGAAACAAAAACTTATACAAAAAATATGAACGGCTGTAGAATAAGAGAAAAGACTTGCACTCGAAAACGGTCACGTAGAAGAAGGATATCATTTCATAAAAGCATTGTTCAGGAGCTTGGTGCAAGAGAAGTTATGGTTATGAGCATTCTGCAAGTGCTGGAACAGTAAGTGTGAATAACATAATAACGCAAATAAAAGATTTACGTCTACCGATGCCGGTGTAAAAGGACAACTGTAATTCGTAGAAAACGGTGGGGAAAAATAAATTATGCTGATCTGCCATAGTTTATTGGCACAACGGTTTTTATATTTACTATATAACATAGTTTTTTAAGTAGTCTGTGGTTTAATTGAAGAGACCGGCGTACCGTACCTTACATAGTTATAAAAAAAATGCGGCTAGCTCCATTTATTTAGTAACCATATTGCCGTTATTATTGTTCACTTCCTACTCTGTTAATGTAATTTTTTAAGTAGAGTAATGGGAAAAAAATGTATTTATTTTTAGTATAGAAAATATAATTTTTTAATTTTTCATCCCAAATTGACAATTTTTTATTAAGCTGCTTATTAGATTAAATTGAAAATAACTGTTGGATGGGTGGGGAAGACGGAATTATCCTGAGGAAACCCTACAAGTTTTCCAGATACGGAAGTCCAGTTATTGCGTTTGCGGCGGTATCTACGCGACCACCTCTTTCCCAGGACACAAAATTTTAGAACTAACGAATAATGACGAGGATGATTACGGAATTCTTAAGGAGAATTCATGTTAATTATATTAAGAAAACAACATTTTTGAATTTGTTCGCGATTTTTTCAGATTCAAAGCGTCTGAAAGATATAATTTGACAGAAAATTAATTTTCACTTACTGCCTTGCGAATAACAGCTCACTAAGTAACGTCATATGTTAGTCAAGTGTCTACGGCTAGCGAACACAGTAGTGTTTCATAATTCATTTCCAAAAATGTTGGTGTAATTAAATATATATGCTGACTGTACATAGGCTTCGCTTTTAATCCAAATACGTAGCAGGACTGTAGTTTAAAAACAAAATTTAAAAAGTATCTAAAACATTTGAATACATACATAGCATTTTCGGTATTCGAGTCAAGAGTCTCGTGACCTGTAGCTGCCTCAATGACTATGGTAATAGAGGCCGCTAATGTCTGGCCCTGAATCTTCAAATGGGTATTAGGTATAATGGGACTTTTCTTTGTTGACATGGCTAACTTGGAGGCCTGAAAAGCTAATTTGGATATGACTTAAAGGTGCAGACGTTCAATGGGAGTCCGGTGAGCTTGACGTTTCAGAATGATATATTACGATTGTATATATATTATAGATAGAATACATATTCTAGTTTCCGTTGAACTTTGACGTAGAAATTAGATGTTCACTATCCAAAAGTCTCGAAAATTACAACTAATAAATTAATAAGTAATAGTACTCTGAACTTATATAGATGATCCTATTTTAACTTTGGTGGGTACTATAATATTATCAGCGATCCAGTGGTTCTCAAATATGAAGTACCTACCCGGATACCGTACAGCTTCCATTATTGTAAACAATGTATCAATAACGATGAAAGTTTTTATGAAAATGCCTTATCATAAGACGACTTGAAAAGTACTATTTAGTAGAAAGTGTGTACAAAAGTTTGAAGAAAATTAATAACATTCATTTCGCGGGCCACTAGTGGTCCGTTGACCACAGTTTGAGGACCGCTGCGCTGTCTTAGAGGGAGAAAAGGTGGAATGCAAAGGCTATTCTTACGTTACTGAATAAAAATTATATATATTTTAATAAGTACATTTCTCTTCGAACTGCATGTGTAGAGGTTATACGCTGGAGTAATTTTTTTATGATGTTCGAAAATATGTTTCCAATTTTTATTCTTTAAATTAAAAGCATTATTGAAGAGATTTTTCCCCCTGTCAGTTACGTTAATGCCGAATAATTTGAGTATCTAAAAAATAATTAAATATAGCATGAAATATATATTTTTCTTTCCTGCTGTTTATGGGTAATCATATAGGGAAGAGTTCAAATTTTGTCTCAATCATTCAAAAATTTGGCTGTGGTGTTCACGCAATCAGTATATACAGCCATTTTGCCGAGAGAGAGTACAGCTAGAGCAACATAAATGCATGTTGACTATTCTTTTATTTATTAACCGGTGGCCGACTTCACTACATCGTAATACCCTCGATTGAAATTAGTGTTATTCATTGCTGCTAATGCCCTATTTACATAATGATAAGAATTCGTTAACTTCTGTAAAGTAAATCAAGCGTTGAGGCTGGTTGACGATAACAAAACAAGGTTGAAACAGTATTTTGTCAATTCAAGTTATTTTATATTACGTAATTATTTCGGTAATAAAATTTTTATGCATGGTTTACACTATCCTAGGTATATCTAAGCCACAATCGCCTTTAAACGCAGTTGATCGTATAATGCATTTTACACCTTATTTTACAGACATTGGACTTATTGGAAATAACTTATGAATAACGGTTGACATTTTTGACGTCTACATTTGCATGGTCAACAAATCAGGATGTTTATGTGACGACCTGCTGTAATTACTATGCAATTGGTGTCTACAGTTTTTTTTCTCTGGTGTCGGAAAAGCCTCAAAATATTTTGTATTCAGTCTATAATTGTTCATTTATGTATATATTTAAGTAAAATATTAAATAAGTAAAATAAAGTTTCCTTTCCCTCAGGTTTGCGTTATTGGTGGGAGAACAGGGATGATTCTTTACTTTGGTGTAAGAACAAAATTTTTTTTACATGTGTTCCACGACAGCAGAGTGTTCCCAACAAAAACAACACACGTGCAACCAAAATTATTCTGGTTCATCATCCGCGATGGAGCAAACGATTGTTGTGGAATGACTGCAGCATTTGTTTTCTGAACATGGTGTATGGGTGAAGTTTCTTTTTGGTGATGGAGACTCCAGTGTTTTTGCAAGAACTAGGGAGAGGGCTCCTTTTGGAGACAAAATGAAGAAAATAGAGTGTGCAAATCATATCATGCGAGGGTACACCTCGGAATTGCACACCCTTGCCTCAAAGACCATTTTTAACTTAGAGGGACGAAAATAATTAGGATTTTCATCACCTCTCAGCTACAGTTATGGAGCCTTTAGAAATTCTGAAAGAAATATAGATAAGCTTCGGAAAGATCTAAGAAACGGCCCCGGCCATGTTTTCGGTAACCATTTGTCCTGTTGTGCATCATACCGCTCTCGACAAGATAAAACGGTAAATAAGGTGCCCAACTTAGAGGAGGCGAATAAATGGATAAGATGCTTATGTAGCCAGATCCCGTTGTCAGAAAGGCAGATTGTCTCGTTCAGAACAAAACGACAAATGTAGCTGAAAACCTCAATTATTTTATTCGCATACTGACAGGTGGCAAAAGAATTGATCATGCAAAAGGGTCATGACACATGCGACGCTGCTATGGGGCTAATCTAGCACACATGGATGGTTCATCTTATATGATAATTCCTTGGAAAAGCATGACTGGAAACAATCCAGGAAATATTTCTAAGAAAACCTGTGTGAAGCGAGAAAGGTCTCCGTCATCTAAAAAACTAAATTTTTGTGACAAAGGAAAATACCAACGCAAAAAAAAAAGAAAGAGAAAGATGGACGAAACAACTGGTGACATTGAGTATGGCCCAAATGCTGCAAAACCTGATTTTGCTCCCAATAATCTTCAAAGCCATATGAACACAATTTTAGGGAATCTGCAGGAAGAGGCTGGTTCTTTGACGCTATCCTTCACATTAGAACGAGCTACTGTTGGACCGCATGGAAATCCACTGTGGACGCAGGCAAGACGGCAAAGACTAACCACATCACGATTCGGGGTTATCTGTTCTGTGATGAATGTTACATCTTGCCACAATATTGTAAAAAAAAAAAAATGTTTGTGGAACCAAATTCTATTCGCTAGCTATCATTTACGGCTGAATTCACAAAAAAAAGCCGTATCCGCTTACGAGAAAGAGAAGCAGACAACTGTAGCACCTTGCGGCATTTGTGTTCACCCTGAGATACCATGCCTTGGAACCAGCTCAGATGGAATTTTGGAGATAGATGCGATTGTTAAGGTAAAGTGTATGACATAAATAGGTAGCATGTATGTTTATTCGTGAAGCAGTAAAATGTAAGAATCTCTGCATAGAAATAAAAAATTATAAGTTGCGACTTAAAAAATCACATATGTACAGATACCAAATATAAGGGCAACTCCAGATACCGCACAGTAAATTCTTTGACTTGGTAATTTATTGCGACAGCATAATTAGTGTAAAATGGGAAGAAAGCGACAACGAATTCTGGGAAAAAATGATGTTACCGAAACTGCAGAAATTTTATATGGAGTGCTTGTTACCGGAATTAGCGGACAGTCGTATCAGAAGAGGAATGCGTGCTCAAGAGCCGCAGTATATACTGCAATAACAGGCAGCTGCAAAGAAAACTATAAGGTTTGAAAATGGTACATTGTAAATAGTGTTATTTTATGGCATTTACGNTAACAGGCAGCTGCAAAGAAAACTATAAGGTTTGAAAATGGTACATTGTAAATAGTGTTATTTTATGGCATTTACGCAAAATTATCTGTACTCTTTGCATACATCACTTTTCACCATTTGAATAATCTTAGTAATTTCAATGTTGATATTATTGTTTATAAAGTGCTAATATTCTGTTCTGTAAATGGTGTTGAAAATATCACGTTACAATGAACTTTATATAGNTTATTGTTTATAAAGTGCTAATATTCTGTTCTGTAAATGGTGTTGAAAATATCACGTTACAATGAACTTTATATAGCTATTGATGCTGTAAAACCGCTGCCTTCGCCAAAATTAATGTTTAAAAATAAACTTCAAAGTTTTTATGTTTGTATATGTATATACATATATATTATTGCATAGTCCTTAGTCTACTTTTCCCCTGTTTTTCTGTAAAGCTTTCATTTTTTCCTCTATGTATATTTCATATTCAAGTTGTGACATTTTTATTACATATTACTAGTACTCGCCTTTCATATGCGAATTTCATGCTGTTGGTACATGCGTAGTCATTTAATTGAACTCACACACACAAACGTTCTCAATGAAATCCCACAAAATGTGGCTGTGTCAAAGCCAGTAAAGTTCCCGTTAGAGTATGGTCAATGTCAAAATCTGCCGTACAGTTCAAATGAATAATTTACCAGAGACGTATATCGATCGTTTCTGTAAACACTGGAGAAAATAATGTGTTGGAGGTTTTCAATACATACTACACTACACGTGCATAACATTTTATATAATACATTCGGACTTTGGTTGGCTTGAAATTTAAATTTTGATCTGCATAATGGCAACTAACCTCTTAGTCTTTTTTTGGTTCCGTGATCATATTTTACAAATATATATACTCACTTTGGATTTAGTAGATTTATCTACTAGTATGCTGACACATTTGCCATGTTTTGGCAATCATTTCTGTTCGCCTAACCGGGATTTGACTGAGTAAAGCCACTACTAGAAATGATACCGAACATGAGTGAAATTATGAGCATGTACATTGGAGTTGAACAGCAAACAAGTACGTTACCATTTTGTAACAGCAATTTTTATTGTGCAACAAAGAAACATCGAAATCAAAATCGGAAGTTGTATTTTAAATTTTAATTTATTAGTAGTTTATTGAAATAAATAGTAAGATTGCTTAACAATAGTAAAAATAATAATCGATATATTTTATTATTACTGTATGGAAGACGGTATTGTAACAGTTTTTTTCATGTTTATCGCTAGTTCTTTGTTCCATACTTCAACCAATCGCCTGACCGGATCGAGTGCTGGCCACATACCATCCCCTACCATAGTTTACTCTACATTCGCCTATGTTTACGCTTTGGTGACGGTCGAAAACTCTAGTCTAAAAGTGAATTTTCCGTAGGTCAGCCTATTTTTTCATGTTTGCTTCGTGTTGCCTCGAATGGTGAGTCCAGTACCGATCCGTGTGACCTGAAATAGTTGTTTGAATAGAGTGAGAAATTTTTTTGTATCCATAATTGACTTCAAATGGCTACATTCGACATATTACAGACTATACGAATAAAAAACATATACATCAGTGCAAGAATAAAGTCTCTTTAAAAATGGATATATTATAATCCGTTAAAGCCACGTTTAAAAACTCACCGTAATTTAACTATATCATGCTATTTAGTTTATTTTGTAACTTCATTTATGACGGCCTTACTGATGTCAAACATTATTTCGTAATAACTTTATCGTTCGAACACATTTCGGCATGTAAGTGTATCCCAATCCATGATTATTTTGCTAACATAGCTGCATAATTGACCAGAAAAATATTAAAGTTCACTTGTGATGATATCTTGTTTTGTATTGTATACATCAGCTTTGTCAAAACAGATTCTACACATTCTTTAATAGACGCAGTCACGCTGTGCCAATAAGCTCTCAAATGTGTTTAAACATAAGTTAGCAATGCAGCCAATATGAATTTATAAGGAGTCTTACGTTTCACATATTTTCGCAGCAATACTGTCCTTTTTTGTAAATACGGTATTTGTAGACTAGACAAACTCATGATATTTCATCATTGCATCATGTTTATAAATTTTTTTATAGTCAATTTTGGTTTTCGTGTCTGCCGCCTGCAGGAATGGGGTCGCAGCCCGCTAGTTGGTAACCTTAGTAAGTTTAGCTATCGGAAAGCGGTGGGCAGCGGCCGTGTCTGTGAACACTGGTCTCCGAGGTTTTGGTAGCTCATTCGTACCAGTGGTCTGCAGCCATACTTATTATAGCCTGTGGCAAACATCAGAGGCCTCCTTTGCCGGGTGGGTCAACTACGCGCGTCTTCTAGACTCAGGGGTCTTAAATAAGGGCGACATGCCCGTCGGTGTCCCGCTTTTGCCCCAGCAATTTCCTTTTCTTAGTTCCATTTTCTCGGTTTCCTGTATTTCGTTCGATAGATACTTGAAGATATAGACGAACGTATCCAACGAACCGCCAAAGGACCCTCTGGGCGATGGGCTGGTAGAATCATGTGGAGTACACCGGGCTGGCCCCGATGAAAGAGCATAGCAGTAATTAGTTAACATCCTAGTTCTGGTATTCATTCATTAATTGAAGTAAAGTAGTATTGCCTCGATACCAATAGTGTAATTTTGCTCGTTATTAGATTCACTCCTATTCCATTAGCATCGTCGTGGCGCCCTCTTTACTTGTTCACTTCTTGAACTAACATGTGTATGGGCTTAAAAATGCTGTTACAGAAATCTAAAAATTTAGTTTGCTGCTGAAACTAATGTTGTGCGACATGAAGTCTAATTCTGCGTTCGTTACACAAGACAGTTTGTAAATAACTAAATTTTTACTTTTCTACATTTAAAAAAAATCTTATTTTTTATAAACATTTATGGCATTCCATTTTTAGTTTGCCCCTGCGTATTGTATTATTTTCCTAATGGCTACTTGCCAACTTGAAGATACGAGGGTTATTCGGAAAATAAGGTCCGATTTCTTATAAAACACAAACCATCACAGATTTTTTCAAAAACCTTTTTTTATTTAAATTTTCACATGTTTCTCTATTTTTCTACATAATTTCCATATTTGTTAAACATTTGTCATAACGTTCTACAAGCTTTTGCATGCCTAAGTTATAGACGTCTGCCGCCTGTGAGGATAACTAGTCTGTAACTGCTTCTTTCACCTTTCACCTTCTATAAAAATTGTTCACCTTCCTTATGATATCGGTCCAAAAAATCAAGAGCACAAGCCATTCTTTTCATTTGGTGTTCCTCAGCAAGCAGCCTGGGAACCCAACGTGCACACAATTTGTGAAATTGCAAATTTTCAGAGACAATTTTGTGCAAAGTTGTTCTACCCACATTCTGAAACTCCAATGCTAAAGTTGAATTTGTTAATCGCCGGCCTTCACGAATCTTTTCGTCCACCAAATCTTCTGTGATCACTGATGGTCGGCTTGATCGCGGTTCATCATGAACATTTTCCTGTCCGTCCTTGAAAGCTCTCACCCATTTACGCACTTTGCTGTCACTCATCGCATTGGCGTCATATACTTGACTTATCTGTCGATGAACTTCCGCTGCTGAAAGGTTCCTTGCTGTCAAAAAACGAATCACTGATCGTATTTCATAGTCGGCGGGCTGATAAAATGTTTTTAACATTTTAAACTGACGCTGTAAACAGCACACTGCAACAATGCCAATGCAATGGCATCGTTTGACAAGCAACAAGGAATGCCGGGATTCGGTGCGCATGCGCGTTACAATGTTCGCGTGACATTCGATTAGCTACGGCGATTCAGACCTTACTTTCCGAATAACCCTCGTACCTCCCGCTGAAGATCCGTAGAAGTCTGTGAGTACTCATGCTAACATCCCCCAGTTGAGGTTGATAAATTTCTTGCATTGTAATTTAATGTATAGTACGCTAACTTTGGGCTACGTTCCCCAATCGGGTGTTCCCTTAAGCAACCCCAAATATAATATTTTTTTAGTATTAAGGCGATAATTTACTACCGGTAAAGAATTTTGTCATTACAGTATATTATAAGTATTCGTTTCATTAAACGTAGCTTATTTAGCTTAAATTAATATTTTTTACATGTAGAAAATTGAAAGGAAATAAATACTTCAAACTTCTCGTAAAATAATAAACAAGACTGTGGGCCACAACTGACTGAAGCATATTGTTTTACTGTTAGATCATCTCTTCCCGCAACGGACAATACAAAAAAAAAACCCAGCTTAGCTTGGATTTTTGTTCGTGTTTTTTATAATGTAACTTATAAAGGAAGATTTAGATAGAACACAATTTTCTTATTGTAATGTAATTAATCAATCGCAGTGGTGACTCAATTAGATCTAGTAGCATGGCCAGACATACTGCTTTCCTTTCTCAAGTATGAGAATATATATATATATATAAAATAGCTAGTTCATAGTGACTACAGGGTTACAGCTACTGGGTAATTTCTGAGACTTCTGGAAATACTCTCGGTTAGCAGGTAGGGCGAGTTGTGACGTTTACAAGGATGAAAATGCAGGGAATTGTGGCAAAAACGAATGAAAGCTATTTGTGTTGTCCCCAGGGGGTAAGCTGTAATTTCCCTCTCCCTTTACCATGGTTCGCTTTCCGTTATGAGCGACCCGGCAGGCGAGAAAGTGGGGGCATGTTTCGCTGCCGCCATCTCTCGTGGGAAGGGTGAACTAGCTGAATAGTTTTTCCAGCTTCATTTCCAATTACCGTCAACAGGAGCTACGCTAACGAATTCTACCTATGGCTACTCATGGGTTCCTTGGTCTTAAGCAAGTATTCGGCTAAAGAAGACAGGTTACTAATCATTTATGTTCATTTCTGCGAATGGTATTGAGAAATAACCACCCAGCAACTTAAGAAAGGTACACTGAAGAGCAGAAAAAACTGACATAGACGTGCGTATGCAAAAAACAGAGGTATGGAACCAATCAGAGTAACGCGCTGCGGTTGGCAGCTAGGTCGGTTACTGCTACTACAATGGCACGTTATCAAGATATATGTGAGTTTCAACGCGGTGTAATAGTCGGCGCACGAGAGATGGGACATAGCATCTCCGAGGTAGCGATAACATTTGGATGTTAGCGTACGACCATTTCACCAGTGTACCGTGAATATCGGGAATCCCATAAAACATCACATCTTTGACATCGCTGCGGCCGGAAAAAGATCGTGAAAGAACGGGACAAACGACGACTGACGAGAATCATCGTTAAACGTGACAGACGTGCAACCCCTTCTCAAATTGGCGGAGATTGGATTTGTGGACTACCCTGCAGGATTCATGGTGTGAATTGCCTCCTGCATACCTTNCTACACGATGTTAGGCAGGTGTACCAGTTTTTTTGGCTCTTCAGTGTATTTTAACTTTGTGCAATGAATGGTAAAAACAACAGTTATTTGTGATGAAACTGAGGAATTGGTCTATACACCAAGCTTAGTAAAATAAAGATATGATTTAATTGAGGATCTACTGGCGATTCGGAGTGTGTGTGGGAGAGACAATTACGCTACTCCCCCCAATAGAGTGATTTTCAAACACCACTGTGTTTAAGCCATCGCGAAATAAATCAAGATGTCCTTCCTCCTCTCTACTAGTATTTTCTCTACCCATTAATCAAGAGCATTGTTTACACCTATCGGTTTCCTGTGGCATTTTCTGATAACGCATGCAAGAATTTTAAATTCTTTCCTGTAAAAATGGCTTATATAGTGTCTATGCCGGTTTTTCCCTTTCTCTTTTTAGTATAGTAGTTTAGCTGTAAGTACACCTAGGAAGGTTTTAATGGTTGAAACGTGGCCATGGCAGCCCAATCCCTTGCTGCCGCGATGCATGTCTCCTTGCATGATTTACTTCCCTTGTAGGCGTATGGGGTTATCCCTGAGACGCAATAAACTCCCGTCCCAACCGCGGGCTCACTCATAATACTTAGTATTTCAGTAGGTTAGTAAAAAAATGTATTACTAAAATTTGTAATACGTGCCAGACATTAAAAAAATTTATACGGTGCAATTTTCTACCTGCTTTTATAGCAGTTCATAATATTGTCATTTTCAATTACCTCCAGCCTGTACATGAATACCAAACTTAGTGTCATAACGTCTTTAAAAAAAAATTTCATGCCGCTGAATTATTGATACAACATGTTATTGTTTTAAGAGATAAAGGGAGAGAATTAGTTAAAACTAATACAATGGAAATCTCCTTGAAGGAAAAGGCGTAAAAAGGAAGGAAATGTTCAAGTAGAAATAAAAAGAAAGAACTATGTGGTGAATTAAATGTAAATAACTGGAAAGTGGATGCACCATTTAAAATGCATCCAGTGGAAAGGTAAGCTCACTGTATGTAACGATCCTATAATAATAAGCTGTTGTTTTTCTAATATTTAAAAATTCAATTTTAACGTTGCCACTGATGCAACTATTATGACGTTTTAAAAGGTCACCTGTTCCAAATTGACATAAGTTTTACAACAGAAATTACTGCAGGAATATGTCTTCGGTTGTGAAATATTTTAATACTATAAAATGCTTAGAGTCCGTTCAGAAAAAAAAACTTATACTGTTAAAGAAACAGCCACTGTAATTATCTTTGTCTCTTCATGATTATTTTTATTGAAGTAAGAAAACAAGTCAGACTGTTTAAATTTATTTAATTAAATTAACATTGAATACTTACCGCGTAATTAATTTTCTTTTAAAGATCTCCAAACAGATAATTTTAATATTTTTTTCAAAAGCTGCTGTTAAATTTTTTAGAGCATTAAAATTTCTGATTTATAAAATTCAGTAGATCGACATGAGTAACAATCATTATGGAGAAATAAAAGTAAAAATACATAGTTGGTAAGATAGTTGTCTTCACTTTCTCTGAAGAAGATTACAAATAACATGTCAATACAGACTGTGCTGTTCACCTAGCATTGTTACTACATGATCTGAGAAGAAAAGATGGAAGAACTCAAGCAGTTGTCTTCTTACATGCGATGTTAGAACAACACTTTTCTTCTTCATTATATTTTTAATACACGTTCTCAGAAGAAAAGAAGGAAGACCTCAAGCGACATATTTAATAAATAAAATCTTTATCGTTATTTTCTGTCTGCATAGTTAGTTACTGTTTAATAATAACATTTTAATGCCGAGAATATTTTCAAGTTACAGGAGCTTTCACTGCTAATTTACCTACCTCTAACCTGTACTGTAACATACTTGAATGGGAGTGTTTAAAAATACAGCTGAGACGATACACAAACATAACTTAATAAAGAAAGGGGGATTATCACACCCATGGAACTCGCTATTCAGTTAAATAAATTTATCCAAGAATCTTGGGGGGAGGGGGTTAGCCTTAGGTAAATACTCTACTATTAATGTACACCTCACCTATTGATTAGGAGGTATCGAAATGTTAAACAAGGCAGCTGATTCGCATCACTAATGACTTGATTTTATGCGTAAGGCTTTCCAAAAAATTAAATTCAATTTACATGTCATCATCTAAAAAACAGTTATCTAGACAAAATTATTTAGCAATACCCAGTGATTACTTTGCGCAAAACAACGAAACTACAACAATACTTGAGTGCCGTGCTAGGGGTGCCGACATTAATTTAACTTAACATCTTAAATTCACACCTTATCTAACTTAGGGATCCTAGCTTAATCTTAAGTTTACGCGTAACTCCTATATTACATGTTTACTATCCTTCGACGAACCACAGCAGCCCCTCCCTCCCCTCGAACTATCCAAGCTTCAGCGTGGTTGGAGGCTAACACCATCCCTGGCTGGGATCAAAGCACACATATTTGTCTGGAGCCATCGTTTTCTGCGAACATCAAACATACTCCAGTATTTCACCGGTTCACGTCTCTTCAAACCCGGTCCTAGGTGGGCACGAGCTCCCACCTAGCTTTAATCACGCACTCGGTACGGCACCGATCCGCACTTTTTCTCGCCAGGCCAACGAACGAATCCCCGACGTCGTAAAACGCGTCTCCCACGCGGGCCGGCCAGTACTCAGTCGACTAAACTTCGATTGATGACCCGGGGCGTTCAACTTCCCCACTGTCTACCACAGTTTTACAGCAGGACGGCCAGTGGCCGCCGACGAAAACAGTTTATTTCACGGAAGTGGACCACTGAACCCGCGGATGACAGCACCCTTCCGCGATACGTAAACTCAATCTCTAGTGCCCCCATCCTTCTGCTCTGAACTACTCGAGTCTCACAGTCGCCCAGTTGCGCCAAAGAACAATTTGACATGGAAAACCGAAACGTCCAGATTTCAATTTTACTAACCTGACAATAGAAGAGTGCTACTGAATACAATTACAATAATAATAGTTATTTTCACCTAGTTTCTGCGTGCTGATTCGTATCACACAATATATTTATTATGTAACAATATTTTGCCATTTGTACACTTTTAAAATTTTGGGGTATTCTGTTTATTATGTTAATAACAATTTTTCTTATATTTGCTTGTATTTATTTTATTACTGATGAGCTATAGTAAATAAGTACCATTCGGTGAAACATATATTTTTGGTAGCCACAAAGTGTTTTGTTGGTATTTACTCTGTCTATTTTTTTGTGAACACATTATTTAACCCTTTTTGGGGGCTGTAAAATGTATTTTGTAGTGGCTATAAAAATTGGGCGTTCACAACAATAGAAGTTTGGCAGGGTGAATATCAGCAAACACGTAACGACCATCACAAAATACTTTTTTTATTTATATAATTCCAAGAAAATTGGTTACGTCATAAATTAAATTCAAAATATTTGAAAACTAATATTTGGGTTTATAGCCAGGTTTATACCATCGGTATACAGGTAGTGGACGAACAGGGCCAGATTTTCAGGTTTTCGGTGAAGCAGATAGCAGCTGGTGCATGGATGCTCTGTGCACTTGCCACTGAAGTGTTCGCGTTCACTACCTTGTTGCCGAGAGACCATAACCCAGACATGACCTATACGTGACATCGGCTTGTNTTGTTGCCGAGAGACCATAACCCAGACATGACCTATACGTGACATCGGCTTGTGGCCTGGACATTTCTGACATGTGGTCCGCCATTGTATTGTTGGATTATGGCTCCACGAGTGTGCTGAACGAAGGGTACCACTTCAATCTCCACACCTTTCCTTATGTAAATTTGCTTTTCAATTGACCACAATTCGTAGCAGCCGAGATCGCCTATGATATCGATTGCCCCCCAAAACCATCACGCCTATAATTTGTGTTGCGTGGAGCTAGAAACTGAATTCTGAAAGATGGTGCTGACCTTGATATCGACGGGTTCGTATGCAGCCATCATTGTTATAGTCCATTCACGGTTACTTCATACTTTTTAGAAGCTTTGCTGAAGTTCTACTTCCAGGATATTATTCTACATCAAGCAAATAAAGCTTATCTGAATTTAAAAAATTACACCACAGAAAAAACCCACCGCTTTCGAGCGCACTCAGATTAATAATAAAATATAGGTAAAAGTACAATTTAACTAATAAAACATTATTTTATGTTTACACACGTATAAAACACTTGTGATACATGGCATGTTTAGGAAATAACCAAGCACGTCTTACTTGGGGTGATTTTTCAACAGTTTGATTCAAAAAGTGTGAAGAAACCGGGAATAGATTATATCTAAGTTGAAGCGGGAGTAGTTTGAAAATACGACACGTTGCCACTCTGCGCGCCACTGGGTGTGTTCGTAAGCCAATTGTATACTTAGGCGTCAATGGTTCAGGCTCGAAGGAATCATCTGCAACGGAATGCATGCTTACAATCCTGTGCGGAGCAGACACAGTCTATCTGTGGAAGCAGAGTGTGTCAGACATATTACAGTATTCCAAAGTTCTGCTTATACTCAAGACGTAGCAGTTGAGATGTTCTTCATCCCGTGATCTCGTCACACTTCGTGGTCCAGTTCGGAGATTTCGAATCGTACTTTTCTCCTCAATCAACTGCTTCCACACACGCATCGGTCTTGGGTCGTTAAATTATGTCCCATATGAGCAGAAATTTCACGGTATGAAAATCCTCAATCACACAAGCCTATTATTCGGCCCAGTTCAAACTTTATTGCATGCTTNTAGAAATTTCACGGTATGAAAATCCTCAATCACACAAGCCTATTATTCGGCCCAGTTCAAACTTTATTGCATGCTTAAAGCGTGCCTTTTCATGTTGACGAGGTATATTCACTCCAGTAGGTATGTTTACAGCTCACTGACGATGAAAATCGATGTTCGTTTGTTTCCTCAACAGTCCTCTATTTGTACACTTTTACAAGTCAGTGCAGACGCGCTACTGCGTATAGAGAAAAATTATTTTGAAAATATTATAATTTGCGTATTACTTTCTGTTTTCCATTTCCTGTGAATTCCGTTTCATTTGCCTGTCACCTATATTGCGTTGCATTTTTCACACTCATGAGTGTAATACTATTTAGTGTTCANATTCCGTTTCATTTGCCTGTCACCTATATTGCGTTGCATTTTTCACACTCATGAGTGTAATACTATTTAGTGTTCATGTAGATCGTAAATAATTGATTAACTAACACACTTCTTATAAATTATGTCGTCCAAATGATGGCTGGCATTCCTGATGCACGTATTCAATCATGTTCGGAAGTGTTCACCACGCGCTGGGAGAGTTGCGGTGTAATGTTGGCAATAGATTGGCGTAGTGCAGTTTTCAGTAGGCAAATTGTTCGTGGACGATAGCTATAAACCTTAGCTTTGACGTGTCCGCAGAGAAAGAAATCGCAAGGGCTCACATCTGGTTTTTCGGTGAAGCAGATAGCAGCTGGTGCATGGATGCTCTGTGCACTTGCCACTGAAGTGTTCGCGTTCACTACCTAGTTGCCAAGAGAGCGTAAGCCAGACATGATCTATACGTGACATCGGCTTGTGGCCTGGACATTTCTGACATGTGGTCCGCCATTGTATTGTTGGATTATGGCTCC
>NQII01009733.1:14040-46551 GCA_002778355.1 Clitarchus hookeri | reverse complement strand
ATCATATTAAAAAATTTATTTTTCTGACAATTTTAAGCGACAATTTATAATTTCGCAGTCCATATAAATTTTAATGACTTAAGAGGCTAGTTACATAAGAGCCATATAACTATTTTAGAAAAGTATGCCTAACGCTGAAAATTAACTAAACCTACCCTGATAAGATGTCACTATCTTTGAAAAATATCGGCATTATTTACCAGCCAATTATTGCGAGGAAATAGGACATTGTATCATATATTGGAGACCAATCAACTTATTCCCTCCAAATATTGTTCACAAGTAGAGGTATACAGAGGGCCTTGCAAACTTACATGATTTAAGTAACTCATGCACATTATTTTCAACAGTACAGGCCTGTAAGTATTTCAGGATAGAAATCCCTTTCTACTAAAATATTTAACAGAATACAACCAAAGCTTCAATCGTTATTCTTCATCCGTAGTACAACTGGTTGCATGCCAGCTTACAGTACGAGTGTTTCAGGGTTAGATTCTAGGGTAAGTTATGAGTGTATATGAAATTGGCTCGCTAATATCGCCTACATTTCTGGCCCCATGTCTAAGTATATGACAACATGGAAATAACATTGTGTGGAGTCAGCCCCATTTTGATTCAATGTTTAGTCAACTCTGTATGAGGTAAATTATGTGGTTAGTCAGTAGGGAGTCAATCTTGTGTGGAATCAGACCTCCTTGGAGTCAAATTTGTGTAAAGTTAACATTATGTGAAGTCATTCTGATGCGGAGTTAGCTCTGTGGGGGTGAGTCCCATGCGAATTCAGCCCTTTGTGGAGTCAAACTTATGTGTAATCAATGTTGTGTGGAGTCTACCCGATGTGGAGTCAGCCCATCCTGCTTGGAGCAATAAGCATTATGTGAATTTCGCGTTTTTATCTCCAGTGGTTATAAAATGGCAGTATGTTTGAGGCACAGTGCATTATATCAGCCTGTTTGTTGTTGGAAGTTGTACCTCTTATTTGAATTTTCCATATATAAAATTAACAGGTCGAAATAGCGGTAAACTATGCTCGTAAAATTGCTTAAGGTATAAGGAATAATATCGTCTTTTAGAAGTGCTAAGTGTTACTAATGACATGAATTTAATGACTAAAACTATAATGGATAATCAATGGTATGCAACTATGCTTATAGGAGGGCCTAGAACATAATGTAACATGGTAATTATTGGGATTATACATTATGTGACCACATACTGGATTTCAAGGCCAAAACCCTAATGGTTTGTTAATTACAGGTAACTATACATATAAAATATCGCGGGTCACATCATATCTAACCTACATTCTTGGGTTCGTAAATTATGCCCACATTCTGAATCCAATGTGTTTAATACAAATTGTTTGGAAGTTATGAGTAACAATGCTAATAAAAGGTCGTATGTCGTCATATGCAGTATGGAGATTCTCGGGATCAGAAATTATTCTTAAGTAATGAATTTCAGAGGCCAAACTTGAATGGTATGAAAATTATGTTAAACTATTCTCGTAAATTGCAGTAGAGCTTATTGCATCATGCCTACATTCTCGTGGTCGTAATTATGACTGTGTGGTTATTTTCAAGGGCATAGTCCAAATGGTTCGCAAATTGTGGCCAACTATGCCTAAACGACATGGGTCGTAAAATGTACATACATTATTGAAGTCGCGAGTGTTACTTGTATTGTGATTTCGGTGGCTATAACTGTAGTGGTCTATACAGTGGATGAAGTGGCAAGGGAGGGTGCGTGTGAAGGTCAAGCAGACACGGAAGACTTGGAAGCAAACTGCTGAGGTGGTAGAAGTTGGAACCCGTTTCTTTGTTGCGTGGAGGGAAGCGAAGGGGCGGATGGCAGACCCACAGAGTAAGTAAATACACAGAAGCAAAATAAAGTGGAAGTTTATTCAAAGTACCGAACTCGATCGCTGATTGGGCGTGAGGCTCGAGAAACAGATCTTGTGTCTGGTTGGCTGAGCTACTGATGGGCATTGTTCCAACATGTTGCTGGCCAGTGAAGCTATTTTGCAGGATTGTGTAACTGGAGTTCGCTCTACAAGTAGCTGTTTCACCTCTGTATTTTTTTAAAATCTCTGTTGTCAAGCAGAGGCAGTCGGGAACTGTTTCAATGCAGTATACGCAAAAGAGGGGGGAGAGAGCTTGATTAATTTCTGCATGTCTTGCCCTGTTTTTTCACACCACAGGTAAGCCTCTAGAAAGATAAAATTTCAGATGGTTCACTGAGTTAGAATGTGCCTTTAACTAAAAAATTAATTGCATAATGGATTATTTTTAAGGAAAATAAAAAATTACCTATATTGTAAATCTTAAAAGAATATTATTACACACTAAAAAACTTCGTACAAAGATTTTTCTACAGCAAAGAAAACTATTTATTTGAAACAGTTTTGTTCACAGTAACCAAATATTGTTTTAATTAAAAGACATAAATGCAGAAACACAGGTTTGTTTTTTATATATGTTCTCTGTACATTTTTCTTTTATGGCAACATCGCCATCGCTTATAGCAAATTAATAAACATTCTTTCAGCTGCTTTTGTTCACAGTTAAGAATTATTAATTTGTACAAAAGGTAATGACTTAGAGATGTCAAATGTTTTCTCTCGTACATTGTAGTTTTTAATAAGGAATTGTTGTTTAAACCCTTACATTCCTAATTGTCTAGTCTACAGTTACGAAACTGTGACGCTACTCGCCTCCTTGTGATATGATGTACAGGGAGGGTCATAGGATCTGAGTTATTTTTACTCGGCACAGACTATAAGGTGTCTTGAATGTTTAATAGGGTAACAGGGTAACAATAAGTAAGTCACTCGGTGTTTAAATTTACTGGGTTATATTGTCTGGAACTATATTGAATACATAACACCAAGATGAGGTACCTTACGAGTTGGGGGCATTAAGCGCTAAATTAACGTGCTTGCTATTTGTAACCGACGTCTTGGGGTGGGAGGACGCTAGGCGTCTGGGAGGTTTCATCGAGTGGCGACTTCATACTTAGCTCTGCTTGTAGTTCTGGATCTGTAGGCGGCAGTTGAGGTATGGTGCTATGGATGGCCTTGAAAGGCACTGGTTTCAGTGACGTCCTTCCACGACTGCGGCTCCAAGTTCGCTTCTCGACATACGCCTCCACGACACGCTTCTTCCAGTAATCTCCTGATCCAACTTACTCTAGCGAACTGACTTCATCCAACTGACTGACTCTGCCGGGATCCGAAACCCCTGGCCTCTCGGCGACCCGACGGACGACTCCCTCGACTAATGTGATGCAACTGACCCCCTCCATGTCCCGCAAATTGGCTTTTAAACTCTCGGGCTCCCCCCTTAGAACCGTGCACGTGCTGTTATTTTTTAGGGGAAGGGGGTGGAAGGTGCAAAACATTTTTACAGCTTATATTTTTCATTGTTAAAAAATCCTTTTTTCCTATGACTTAATGTTTCCTTATAATTATTTAATTTCCAAAAATTGTATAATTACATATGGTGAAAATCTAGAAAACAGTTTTCTACTGTCGACTGTCCTGAAATATTTTAACCACCTTTCTTCTGAAGGCCTTGCAAGTTCATGTTCGATGTATCATCGTGAGATTTTTACTCTTTCTGGCGTTTCTTTCCTTGCTCTTTATGATGACAGACATAAAATCTTCCGTAGAACTCTGAGATTGTTGATTATACTCTTATAACTGCAGACCACAGATATAGGAAGTTTTGTATATTTTGTGCCAAATATTGATCTTTCTGCCACATAAAACAAAGCTATCACTCTAAGATATAATTCGTAAAACCACCATATCAATGATTACGAATAGTGAGAAAGTGTGAATGGTACACCACTTTCCCATCCATGTTACTTTATCTACATTCTCTCACGAAACAGTGAAATGCGTATGTAAGTCCCCAACTTTGTGTAGTAACGACACTCAACATTTCTATATTTGCAGTCTAACATGTGGTATTATTTCCATGGTATGTGCAGGTTAAATATTTCACTACAGCATAGAAGTTTACCAAAACATTTTTTACACTGACCAAAAGGCGGATGACCGAAATAATGGTTCATTCTATATCGTTTATCTCATCTACCTCTTGCTGAATTAAATTAAAAGTATTTCTTCTAGCGACAATTTTAACGAATATGTCAGCTACAATAAAACTACACATGGCATCTTCAGCACACATCTATGTCCATTTTCGTATTGTAATGGTTGGTCTGAGTAACCCGGTGGTTTGCACGTTTGTGGTTTCATCAAGTTCATGATTTATGGTTGGCTAATTTATAAAACAAGACTTTTATTTAATTAGCAGAATGCTGATTGAAATCTTGCCGTGAAAACTTAATGACTTATCTGAGGTAACAATTCTAACCCGAAAATGCCAAGCCTTTTCAGATCTTAGTTGTGGCAACATGGGAACGGTAGTTAATTGTATCAGTTGTGCTATGATTTATTTTAGTTTTTTATTGCAGTATTTTTTTAGCCAAACATTTAGTTTGAATTGACTCCTTTATATAAATGTATTTTAGCTCTTTTATCGTAGTGATTTCTTCTAAACTGTTATCATACTTAAAAAAGGCTACTCTACTCCATTTAAAATACCGATACATTTTATAAATGAAATAAGGATGACAAATACAAATTCCCAGGAAACGTAAGTTTTTTACAATGGCATGGCACATAGAACGAGGAAACTGCGTCAGAAATATTATTTGCTCTAACGATCTGAGCGAAACTGATTTTCCGCTCCAGAAATTATACAGACTCACAGTGGCAAGCTTGCAGCACTGCATGCATATTATTAGTTCCTATTTTCCGCATTTCTCGTTGGGTATTTCGCACATCACAATTCCGGTCTAGAGTGCAACTTGTCCGTAGCTCGTCACAAGAGACGAGTTGTGCGCAGAAAACACATCGCATGAGCGAGAGGCGTGAGGATATAGCGAAAGAGATAAATGCAAGCATACGTCAGTTAATTTATTAATGTCACCGAATAAAAATTAACGTTGATTGCTTGCAGAAAAATTATATATACTGGTTTAAATAGTATCTACGTTAAAATATAACTGCTTGATTTCGTGGGTTTATAAATTTACATGGCTGACAAATTAATATTTCATGTGCCATGTGACAAAACCTTGCACAGTATTAGACCTATTCTTACATTAACTAAGGTTTTGAGTATATGTATGTATTACGTGCATGAACCATGATTTATAACAGCAATCAGACAATTAATATTTTTATTAAATTTCACACAAAAACAAAGCGCCGTTTTTTCTTGAATTTGAATCCATAACTTCTCACATTTGTAGCATTATGAATTAATGTTACTGACTCGGAAATTTGATGGCATCTTTAGTTTTTAGCATTTTATACGTGGATCACGGAAGAAAACTAAGACAACCGTAAATATCAATTCTGAATTAAGTTCCGTATACTTGTAAGTAGCGTGTTTTAAATACCTCATTTCAGTAACTTAATGCATGGGAAAAGCGTACACTCTAAAAAATATTTTGCACATTTATTAAAAAATCTTCGGAAATTATTGCGAAAAAATGTTAAAGGTAACACTACAAATATATCTTTGTCAACTTTGGAAGAAATTTCTTGAAAAGTGTAGAGGATGTTTTCAGTATTTGTAGAAAATTTAGTGTAATATATCGACGGATATCCTGTAGAATTACAAGAATTTTTGCAATAATGCTCAAATTATTTTTCTGTTTGATTATACGTAGAAATATTCATGCTGTATAAATTTTGAATAAGACAGGATTGCACAGGGCACATTTTGAGAAGCCCAATCAGGGCCAACCGTACCAAACTAAGACTTAGAAAATCCCCACGACGGCGACGTGGACCGAATCAGGATTCTCTTACGTAAGAAGCACGTACACTAGCCACAGATGCATCCACATTTCTTCTTTGGTTTAAGTGGGTTATATACATTCTCTCAGTTATTTTATCTCGTGTTAATATGCGGAATTTTACGGCCAAAAGAGAACAACTTATAAGTTTGTGCAGAGATCGTGGCGAAAAAATATTTAGTTCGGCACTTTATTACAAGTAGTATGACATATTAGTTCCACGTAAAATGTGGCAACTTTGTACCCACGGGCAAAAATGAAAGCTACTGGCCGCGGTTGAATTTCTCGGAGTTTTATTCATTATCGTTGCATTCTGTTGCTTATTTTTTTTTTTGGCATCTTTCCAAGACATCCACGTGAACGTACGCGTATTTTACAGAAATTTTTTTTAAATTTAGCTATCTAAAGGAACGTTGAACTAATAAAAATATGTGTCACGAAATAATTCAGAAAATTTCTTGAAAGATTTAAAAGAGAAGCACATATTTGTACTATCGCCGGTAAAATCATACAAATTAAAGTAACTTGACCTGTACTGTTAAAACATTAATGTGGCAAACCCGTAACTGGCCGGAACACAATATTTTCGAACCATGCCACGTAACGTGTGGCCCTTAGGAAAAGTTGATTCTCAGAAGTTTTAATTCAACGACTATGTTACTTGAACTTTTGTGGTGGTATCAGCAGTTTACTGAATCAGTGATTACCCCATATACAAATGCGGTAGTTTTACAACACATTTTTTGTAAATTAACAACATTTTGTTTACGTACAAACTATTTCATATCCGTCTACAGTAAAATTTGTACTGTGCAGGTTAGAAAATCCGTACTTAAATATACTATTTTATAGCATAGTGGAAAAATCCAAGAATTTGCTGCTATAATTAACGCGTCTAGCTAGATTCATCTACATGGATGCAAATAACATTTAATGAAATTCTAAAAAGCTCTGATGGTAGGTAGGACTTGACTTCTCTTGAAAGTGATGTCAATAGCGAACAAACCAGAAACATATGCCACAGTAGTGAGACAATTACAAAAACCTACGTGCCTCATTAGGGACTTGAACCTAGACAATTTCTTATCATAAGCTAGCACGCAATCAACTGCATCTACATCGGAAATAATCAGTGTAATTTTTTGAATAAAAGAGTTTGCAAACCTGCCTTATCTACAGGGCCGTCATTCTAAAAAAAAAATGTGTCAGAGCCACTTAAAAGCACGTAATTTTACATAGCCTACAATTACACTACTTCTGTAAAGAACTTTGGTGGAAATCGGTTGATTGACCCCCTGAGCAATAACATTAAACATTTATATACTTACTAGTTGTGCCCGCGGCTCCGCTCGCATGGACTACGGAATTATCGTTTAGGTTTTTTTCTATAAAGGTTCCCCCACTCCTCAACCGCCATCATTGCTCTCCACGTCCGCGTACGGTAAACAGACTTACGGAAGTAAATTTTTTGTGATATTTTCTCGCGATAAATAGTAGCCAATATCATATTTCAGCCGTCCAACTATTTCTGTGCAAGAAATTACGTCGATCTGTTGCACTGTTATTGCGTTTGTGTACTTTTCAATTTTACAATAAGAATTTCCCCAAGGGCATGAGAATTTTTGTAGGGGTAAAAAGTAGCCTATGTCTTTCCCGGCCCTCCTACTATCTCTGTGCAAAAGTTGACGTCGATCCGTAGTTCCGTTGTCATGTGGAAGAAGAACAAAAAAACAAACAATCAAACACACTTTCCCATTTGTATAATAGTTAGGCTATATAGAGCAAGGACCGATATATTTTTCAGTTACATATCAATTGATAAGTTATTTTCCATATCGATAAAAATTAACATATCTACAAATATCGACATATCGAGCATTGAAGCAGCATTGTACCTCAAGCGCTAATTTTAGAAAAAAATTTTTTTTGAGGGAATGAGATATGTTTTTGGGATAAAAAGGAGCCTATGTCAACTTTTATTGCAGCACAGAAGCGAAGCCGCCAATCTTTCATGGTACAGCCTGAGCGAAGTAGCGCAGGGGCAAGTCAATACATTAAAGTTCGGGAGGACAGGGTTCGAATCCCAGTCCGACCATTCTCATTTTGGCTTTCCATGGCTTCCCGAAATCGTTCCAGGCGAATAGACATGCGCCCAGTAAATTTGGTAATTAGGGAGGGAAAAGTTTTGTCTCTGGTAAAAGCACTTATTAGTAATTCTCTGTTATAAATAAATATATGCTACCGCGAAGTTTTTTTTTAGGTCTTCTTATTATATACAAGTCTTTACTGCAGGATATTGTTACAAATTTAACGGTTTTTAGACAGCGCATTGCAAGAGAGCGCGCTGTCAGCAAACTTTTTTCCGACTTGATTCACTATTATTATTGTTTGTCAATTTTTTGAGATATCCTCTCGCGATAAAAAGTGGTTGATAACACCTTTCAGCCCTCCAACTATTTCTGTGCAAGAAATTACGTCAATATGTTGCTCGGTTGCGACATTACATTTTTGGCGTTTGCATAGTTGACGTTGCATTGTTATTCCGTTTGTGTAGTTTTTCATTTTCCAATTACAATTTTAATAAGAAAATTAAATATGATGTTTTCTCCTGATAAAAAATAACATATGTCACTTCCCGATCCTCCAACTATCTCTGTGCAAAAAATCACGTCGATCCGTTGCTCCGTTGCGACGTGAAAGAGGGACAAACAAACATCGAAACACACTTTCCCATATATATATATAGTGCATTTATAAAAGATTGCCTAAAAAACTATGTATTCGATGCTTCTAATATATAGCGTCAGCGTACAAATTGGGGTTGAATTTGGGTGATTAATTTATTAGATATGACAAACATATCAAAATATTTATATGGCCACCAAGTTTAAAAATTGTTCCCGAAACCACTTAAATAATGTAAGCTTGCATGCTCTTCTGTAGAAATGACGGTGTGATAAATTTGGCGGATATAAGGTGAATTGTTCCGGAAATATGGCAAAATGCTCAGCTGTTTACCTGGCAATATTTAGCAAAAATACCGGCAAAAGATTCGGACGCACCCAAAATATGTTACTTTACTTACGCTACTGTTGTATTAACTTACTTGTGTGTAAGATTTGGTGGGAATCAGTTAATTTATCCTGGAGATGTGGCATCAAACCTCTATTATTTAATGCCACGATCTTAAAGAAATGAAGATAAAAAGTTTATGTAATAACACATTCAACGATTTTCATAGTTACAGAATACAGTTAAGTTCAAATTGGTTTCGTTGTTTTGTAGAAATAACTTACTGAGTTAAAATGTTTATGTGATCGTCTTTTTGAAAATAAGTGTCTGACACACTCAAAAATATCAATTAACAAGGCCTTGCTATAGTGGTACATGTTGGCAAAATTTGGTGAGAATACGTTGGTTTTCTCCGTAGATAAGGCATAAAGTTTTTAATTGTCAATTGATGCTATCTTACAAAAAGGCGGACTAAAAATATGTTCTGTATCCACATTTGATGGGGATAATATATACTGCCAACTTACAATTTTAAGTTTAAATTAAATACGTGGTTTAGACTAAATAGAAAATTAAGTTAAAAGGTCCCTATGACCGCCATTTTAAAATTAAATGTATAACCTACCTAAAACATTCCAGTCTATATCACTTCCGGCAGTACTACTCGTTTGCCACATTTTGTAGGAATCGGTCATTTGTTTCCTGTGATATGGCATAAATATTTTATTTATTCATGTGGCACTATATTAAAAAATGGTCTACAAAAGAGCCTCTGAGTAGACACATTTCATAGTTGTCATGTATACTGAAAGTATACAAAGTTAAATTGGAATTTCTTACATGATTTCGACAATATAGCAAACTAAGCTACGATTGCTATATGGCTGCCATTTTGAAAATAAGTGCCTGACTTACTTGAAACTTATCAGTTTTCATCAGCTGCCTCAGTACTTTTTTTTTGCCAAATTTTGGTTGGAACCAGTAAATTTTTTTCCTGTGATACAAAAAAAAATCTTTATTTATTCAGTTAGTGTTGACTTACAAAATTATAGACACAAGTGGCTATGTGTTGGCATATATGATGCTTGTAATATACATTTTCACGATACAAAGTTTGACCGAAATTGGTCGAACAGTATGGTAGATACACCAAATGAACCTCAAATATTTATATGGTCATAATTTTGAAAATAAATTTCTAATCAATTTCAATCGCATCTCTTTACGTGGCCTACCATATTATTACTTATGTGACGAATTTTGCTAGAATTGTATGAGCAGATTTCGAGATATAATTTAAACGCTTATTTTTTTCATGTGGCGCTATCTTAAAAAAGTTATGGAGTAACATCAATAACAATGTCTAAATCCAATTATTACATGATGCACTGCAAAATTACAAAACAAATTTTAAATCTAATGAATAGTTATCGATATATGACATATCACCATAGTTATTCTAATGANATCTAATGAATGGTTAACGATATGTGACATTTCACCATAATTATTCTAATGGCAGTTATTTTGAAAGTATGTTCCCGGCGTTGTCGAAAACATTATAAATTAGATGTCCTTACGAAGTACTATATGTGTACCAAGTTTGGGGAAAAAATTCGGTAGAGGGTTTCAAACATTAATAAGGAGGAGGGTGGGGTTGGGCGCACACGCGCAAACACACACAGTCATACACATACCCATTCACACACACATACACACACAGGCATACAGGCAGGGAAGTGATCTCATTGGCCTTTCTTTCCTTTGTAAAGTAGGCTAATAATATCTCTACACAAAAATTAAAGGGGAAAATATAGACAATAAAATATTTACTTGGTGAGGCTTCCCGACGTAGGTCAGGTAAATTCAGTTCGGGCGAGCGAGGGAGAAGAACGTGGTTGCGAGTGCGGGTCAGTTTACTCGGGTGTGGTGGTGTTGAACGCTGCCGAAAGCCGATGTTTTGCCGTAAAAGAACTCTATTTTAAAGTTAATAGGTCGGTAAAGTCCATTCACGGTTACTTCACACTTTTGTGAAGCTTCGCTAAAGTTCTAATTTACTGGCCTCTGTTATCGGACCGACGGAGTCATTAACAACTGCCAGGGCNTTTTGTGAAGCTTCGCTAAAGTTCTAATTTACTGGCCTCTGTTATCGGACCGACGGAGCCATTAACAACTGGCAGGGCTTGATAGCTTAATGAATGTAGTCAGTAGACTTAGAGATTCCTCTAATTAGTAGTGTATATTGATTTCAATTGATTTAAAAATGTTCCATAGGTGTAAGTTTTAGTCAATTTTTGCCATAACCTACGATATATATAATGTGTACGGGCTGTTAAAACGTGTAAACCTTAAATGGAACGCTTCCTCTCCCCTTATTAACGATATTTCTAGACTTTGATGAAAATGCTTGTATGTTAGCCGTTCATTCAGTTGTTTTGGATAATTGATTAATGTTAGCTATGAAGGTGTACAGTAATGATTGCTACATTGATTTCAGATCATAAAATTGCTTGTAATTGAAAAAAAAAATTGTAATCTGCAGCGGTATGTTATTTAAGTATAGTAACCCTGAACCGCATGGACAGGCCGATGTTCCTCGTAGCAAAAGTTTCACAAATGTTATATATGAATATTGCGAGGATTATTTGTGGAAGACCGCCCAATTCTCTCCAGTAAGATTTGAGTCCGACGAGATATGTCGTTGCTGGGATGAGTTTTTCCTTCTCCCAGTCGAAATTCCGTACGCATATGACGTGCAGTTAAGCGCTTCTTAACCGTAACTTGTTGTGAGCTGTGTTGAATCTTGGGTTGAGCAGCGAACGAGAGTCACATATCATGTTACTATATGTGAATTTAATTTTACTATTATTTCCGAAAATAGTTTGCACCAATTTTTTTAATTAAAAATTAATTAAACAAAAATTACTATTACAGCACATTACATGCCGAAATAACTGGGCCAATATTTTTCCTATTAGGAAAATAAGCCATTGACCTTAAATTAAAACGCCTTCATTCTTTGTTTGTATAATCAGACGACAAGGTAAGTTATGAAAATATTTTAGCAAATAGGTTTAAATTTAAGGCATGTCTTAAGAATGTACTAGGGGAGATTTCACCAACCAGATACAAAAAAAAAATATTAATTTCGGACGTAATATTTAATTATCTTGTTAAATATGTAAGCCACAGAAAGCGATATAAATATTTTGTGGAAGTCACGATAACATGTTTTAAATTGGATTTTTTAACATTTGTTTGCCATGACTAGCCTGTTTAATTCAAAACGATGTATTGCTGTCCTGCTTTATGTATCACACAATTAAACATATGACTAATTACAGTAAATATAAATTTATTAGTACCGTATGACGAATTGTAAGTCATGACAATAATTAGCTTGATTTGCTTTTAGATGTTTTTAAATATTTAATACGTATTCAAACAAAAATAAAGTGAGTATAAACCTGTCAACAACAACCAAAACCACTTGGTATATTTTTTATTGAAATTTATATTCTTCCTCACCCCTACTAATTAACACACCTTCAGTCTTCGCATTTAATGCGTGTGTTGTAATTAAAAATTATAATGATATACGACCTATTGTTCAATGATATCTCTTAAAATCAAGGCAGCAAACCGACTATATAATGGCCCGGAGTTAAGTTTCTTCAAAAGCCGATAAAAGTACGTACATATTCATAAAAACTTCAGTGGTTATGATGTAATTTCTTTACCAAATTTCAGCGATGTCTCATAATTTCTCTGTTACAGTCAAGGCCAATTTACGTTTTAATTCAGTAATCTTGGTTTTGTATTTTGCTAGTTAAAATTCATGGCTAAGTTACTTAAATTCAGTTACTTTCCACGCATCGTCAATGCAAATTACGAAACGTTACCAATTAAGTCGGCAAAATATGTTTAGTGTGTTTTCTTTCAAAATTAATAAATTTATACAATGCTACCGCATTAATTCTGAACTAAACTTATGTGTAAACAAATGGAATTTCTTTCCTACAAACAAACATACGTTCATGAACAAAACTTTTTAAGCGTTTAAAACAAGTGCGGCCAATGTAATGAATTCTGAAGTTTCGAAAGGGTATACGAATTTATTTCAATGATAAAAATATATCACTCGGAGAATACAGATCGCAGTATCCATGTACTGCTTGTACTATGTCAGCAGGATGTAGCACTCTCTGAGTCGTTTATACGTGCGCAAATTTTGTCCGGAAGGGAGTCGTACAGTTACTGTAACCTCTCGTATGGCAAGGTGGCCCAAAGCTTTTGTAACAGGCCTTTGATATCGTGGACACTGGCACCGTGCCAGACTTCACATCCAAGCTGATCCCACACTGGTTCAACGTCAGACTTATTGGAGGACACTGCATCACTTCGAGAGTAGCTCAAAGTGATGCAGATATTCTATATACACTAGTGCTATGTTTGGGTCATAATTTATTAGCTTCTTAGACATGGTGCGCGCCCTTCCTGGGTGATACAGTTTAACTACATCACTTTCGCGAACACCATTTTAATTGTCGTACCAGCTTTTCAGATTCCTATAAACTTAGATGAAATACAGAATGTATCTTGGCGTGGCTTTCATAGTCACTTTTCCTTTTATTCATTAAATTTGTAACTCTCTTTTTTTCATAGCTATCTCCTTGACCCAATCAGGCATTAATAAGATGTATTAAGTTCACAGCATTAAAAAATTAAGTTCATGATATGGGTTTCCCGGAATTTTTCATCTTAATCTACTATGAAGAAAATCAGTTTCTGTAATGTTACGCCAGATATAGTACACGAACATGGTGTTTGAAATTACAAAGGGGAGTAATTTGTTTGCTATGTTTATTTAAACATCAAAGAAAGAAAATGTACTAGAAACATATGTTTAGTTTTAAATGTTTCGCCAAGTTAAATTGCTCTTAATTAGTTTAAACTGTGTACGTGACAAATTAATCATGTATGCTTTTTTAATTTGAAGATTAAGAGAACGTAAATAAAACTCTGTTCCGGATTACTATTAAATTACGTAAACATTAAAATTTAATTTAAACCGTATCATTTTGAATTTAAATGGTGTATGATACACGAAAAATTGACACTTTCTTAAAATATAAAGCTTAAAATTTAATATCTTTCAAAACTGATACGCGATAAGATATCGAAGTGAATATATTGTAACTCCACTCAAAAAAACTATATTTAAATTCATGTACTGAGTCAATAAAAATTAAAACTATGCAAACAATTTGAAACATTATTCTTTATGTGTAGTTCCATTAGAATACCATAATGCAAATCACTGTGTCTTGCCATAACTATAACGGAAATATTTTGTAAATTTTGGTTTTAAGAAGTATGATGCATGTTAAAGGAAGCTATGTTTTGGTATTTTACGTTTCAATCAAGAATATTACTGTATTATATTTTCTGTTACGTACATGTTTCAGTCATGNTATGTTTTGGTATTTTACGTTTCAATCAAGAATATTACTGTATTATATTTTCTGTTACGTACATGTTTCAGTCATGCCTGTTAACTATTCTGGGTGACAACGCCACAAACTCTCTTTAATAAAACGTACTGGTTTCCTAAGACACACTCAANGCCTGTTAACTATTCTGGGTGACAACGCCACAAACTCTCTTTAATAAAACGTACTGGTTTCCTAAGACACACTCAACATTTTTGCAGATATCTAGAACAAATATATAAGACTTCATTCTGTTTCGTAGTATATGACAACTCCTATATTCAATATTTACGTCTGTAGCTCATATCATTTCACATGCCATATTTCTTCCGGGTTTTTTAAAATTTAAATGTCATCATTGTGCCAGTTTCCATCGCAAAATTCATACAATTAAAGTCATTGGAAAGCGAAATTATGAAGGCATGTGAAAATCAGATATATTGATTCAACAAATTGTATATGTTATTACAATTTGTCAATGCAACATTGTTGTTGTTGGTAACCTGCACAGTCGCCTGGAGTTGACTGCCATAAGCAAAGGTCCACTTTATATTATTAGCCTAATTTTCGAAGGAAAGAAATGTTTATAAGATCACTTTCCTCTATGTNCTTAATTATTACTAGGATTCGCCCCTTAAATGTAATTAATTGCATTTATTTAGATACTTACAATCAAAATGGCAGCCATACTCATATTTTAGGTATACTTGGTATAACTGCCATATCGCTTGACCAATTTCAACCATATTTTGTACCCATACAGTATTTGTTATAAAAATCATATGAGCCAAGCAACAACCACTTTTGTCTGCTATTTTGGAAGATAGCGCCACATGAAAAGTATGGCTTTTATGTTATATCTCGAAAACCATGGAACNCTTTTGTCTGCTATTTTGGAAGATAGCGCCACATGAAAAGTATGGCTTTTATGTTATATCTCGAAAACCATGGAACCAATTTTTTTCAAATTTTGCAAGAAGGGAATACTATGATGAGCCAAGTAAATATAATTAATCAAACAACTTTTAAAACTTATTTTCAAAATGGTGGCCATACTAATATTTTAGGTTTATTTAGTATAACTACCGTACATTGGGGCCAATTTCAACCAAATATTGTACGCTGACGGTATGTATTACAAGCTCTTATAAGCCAAACAACAACCACTTTTATCAACAATTTTGAAAAATAGCAAAGCATGTAAAAATAAATCTTTACGTTATCTCGAAAACTATACAATTTTTTTTCGAATTTGGGAAGTAGTACTATGATAAGCAAAGTAAATATAAGGAAATAAATTTTATTAGCTACTTANATTTTTTTTCGAATTTGGGAAGTAGTACTATGATAAGCAAAGTAAATATAAGGAAATAAATTTTATTAGCTACTTATTTTCAAAATGGTGGAGTAATAAATATTTCAGGTATATTTCGTCTAACTTCCATACCAATTGACAAATTTCAACCAAATTTTGTACGCTGACAGTATCTATTAGATGCATAAAATAAGCCCAAAACAAAACTTTTGTCCGCAATTTTATGAAATAGTGCTACATGAAATAATTAAGGCGTTTGTGTAATTTCTCGGGAAACAATTGACGGATTCCTATCAAATTTGNAAATAGTGCTACATGAAATAATTAAGGCGTTTGTGTAATTTCTCGGGAAACAATTGACGGATTCCTATCAAATTTGGTAATCAAGTAGTAATACCGCAGTTTAGATGTACAAATATTTTTCAAGTATTTCAGACACCTATTTTCAATATGGTGGTCATAAAGCTATTTTACTTGTGTGTTTGTATATTGTAGAAACCATGTAATTAATTACATTACATTTTGTATGATGGCTGTATATACTAAAACAATCATATGTATATATTTAAACACACAAAATCTCTTTTATCCATCATTTTGTAAAATAGTATAATTTAACAAATTAACATAATCTAATCTCCGAAAAAAAAAATACCTATTTTTACCAAATTTGTCAAACAATCATTACGATGGCAGGCTATGTAAACTAATAAATTTTGAGTGTAAGACATATACTTTTTTCAAAATGTCAGCCATAAAAAAACATTATCGCTCCAATTTTTATTTTATCTTCGAGAATACAAAACAAATTATAACCTAAATTTGTATGCTGACAGTAGTAGTTACCTGCATAAAAATTGTGTTTGCAAAACCTAATTTCTCCGCCATTTTGTAAGATAATCCCGCATAAAATAATTCCATTTTTATGTCGTATTAATATAAAGAAAAAACAGATTTCTTTCAAATTTGGCGAAGAAGTGATACTGTGGTAGGCTATATTAATTAACAGATATTAAGTATGTTAGTATCTTATTTTCGGAATGGAGCATTAACAAAGATTTGAGCTTAGTGTGCTATATCTACAAAACTATGAAACATATTTAAATTTAGCCGTGTATGTTGTATCTATAACTTTAATCGAATGTCTTAATATGTAAAGTATTTACCCTTCATTAAAGAAAATAGTTACAGGATGGATGGAGATTTTATTCCATATATCGAGAACCAATTAACTGATATGCATACAGAGATCCTCCTTTGCCGGATTTTGCAGCGTAGTGCCAGGTGATTAAACTGATTATATGGTCATATTTGTGGAATAATTAGGCTAATTTCCCAATATTTTCAACACCTATACATGGCAATGTAAAGTGACACTATTTAAATGTGGCCAGAGAATGATTTTGAAAATGGCTGTTATAAAATGTTTTCATATGCTTGACATATCTACTTAAAAATTTAACAATTCGGATCGAAACTTTTATGCTGTCATTATCTATTTCAAAGATCGTGTACAGATCCTCTTTTTAAGACACTTTGTAAGATAGCCCGATTTAAGAAAATTATGTTATTATGCCATATACCGGAGACTTATAAACCAATTTGCTTGAAATTTTTCACATAAGTAGCGTTATGGTAGGCCATGTAAACTTAAGATTTTTAGTGGATCCAGACACTTATTTTCGAAATTATGGCCGAATAAATATTTCAGGTTAGTGAACCCTATCATTCAAAACATTGCACTCGTTAAATCTGAAATTGATTCTCCGAATTCTCCCTCTATAATGCAGTTAGTTGCAAGCTAGCATACAGGTGAAAATGGAGCAATTGTTGTAAGTCTTTTTTCTTGTGTATCGAAATGTGAAACCCCTTAAGTATTAGTCAAGTCTTAGATTCTGTGATAATATTATGTATGGTTCGAGTTTTTAAGATGCTGATATTGAGAATATTATAATTTTTAATGCAATGATAAGTTATTGTAAATTAATGTGTCCGTCGTAGTAAAACACTTAAATATTATAAACACTACAAAATATATAAAGTCTGTATCTAAAAGATTTTCTCTCCACAAATGTTAGAAGGCAAAGTAAATTTTTTTATATTTTTTATTTATTTTAAGGTATATCGTTATCTAACTTTTCAACTGTATTTTTATGTTATCACTTTGTGTACATTATTCTAAGATTGACTTTATCTTAAATTATTTGATGAAAGTAATAATTTCATCAGTCATATTAACCTGTATTACTTTATAAAAAAGTTGTATTTTTCTTTTGAGTAAGCGCTAAGACACAGTGCAGATAGACAATAAATAATAAAAAGATAACAATGTAGTAAAACATCAAAATGCATTAAGAAAATATGCAAATTACAAACAATTCACCATCATTGATTGAATAATGGGGTGCAAGCTTATGGCAATGTGTAATTCTCTGAATTTTTTTTTCCAATTTTGCTATTTCGAAAAGGTGCTAAGATTTCATGATAAAGTGTGTCAAAATTTACTTACGATTTACAACAAATATGTGAAACTATAAAACTTATTTGAACATGTGTGTTACAAATTTAATATGATAATGTTACGCGCTGTAGCTCACACCGGCCGTGAGCTCCCGTTACGCACGCGTGGAACCGGCTCTGTGGGGAGTGTCCCATCTCGACCCTCACATCTCCCCCTCCTCATCAGGGCATAATAGATCAGTACCCAGTCGCTCGCCCAGCCCCTTCTCCTTCCTCCTGCTGGAGAAGCCGGCGAGTTTACAGGACACTTAAGAATATTCTGGGAACTAGGACACTTGGCGCAACGCGGCAGTTAGAGAAATTTCTGAGCGATGGCCTAGGACCCAACAAATATTGCAGCGGCCAAGGGTCGGGAGTCTTTGGCGCAGGCCCCATGACTTAGTGCGGTTGGCGAAGTTAAGTGCGGTGAAGGACGGACGACGACGGGAGATGGCAAGACGACTGCGGACGAGGTGTTCGTGGAGTTAATGAGCGAGAGGGCGTGAATCTCGACGAGTGAAGACTACTTTGCACGAGGGCTCTCGGAGAACTCTAGAACATTGCGGACTGGAGGGATCTGGACTTAACTGAGTTGGGACTGAAAGAACATGAAATACGGATTTTATTCTAAATTTTGGGACTGTCAAATATGGACGTATATATATATATATATACAATTGAATAGTTCTTAATACATTATTTGTTGGGACTGATTATTAATCATTTAATTACATTAATTTCCTTGAGGTAAGTGTAAATTGTATTTATTGGAATAATTAATTGTAAACAGCAAGTGATATCAATTTATTGTGAGAATTTGGGTAGAAAGAATTTTGTTTTTTTTTATTGGTAATAAAATTGGGAAACTACCATAAATTCTTTTATTTAATTAAGACCTCTATCCCTTAACGAACCTGATTTAGCCCAATGACTTTGAGAAAATCGTAACACTAGTGTTCGAATGAAGAGTAGGGAATTTATAAAAAAAAAAAAAAAATTAAAAAAAAAATATTAAAAAAAAATTGCAACTAAGATAAGAGTATGATTTTTACTGGTGGCATAATATTGTTAATATAATAATAGTTGTAGTAATAGGTCGAAGAATTATTAAGGCATTAGTGTATGCTAACAAGGAAAATATTGGCAGAGATAGAAGCACTCTCTGCCTTGATCGAAGGACTGGGTAACCGAATTGCTAGTGTTTATGAAAATGTAAATAATAAAATCAGTAGTGTTAGTGAACTTGTGAATAGAAAAATAGACAATGTGGACAGAAAGATGGAAGGTGTGAGTGAGTTAGTGAACAGTAAAATAGACTGTAGACAAGAAGTTCGGCAGAGTGAGCGAGAGAATGGACGGTGTGAATAAAAGAATGGCCAGTGTTGAGCAAAAAATAAAACATGAACTGAGTGCCCTCAAGAAGTAATGGCAGGAATTCCTGCAGCAACAGGCGAGAAAACATGCAACGGCTGAGGAGGAACTGATTTCGACCCCCACCAAGTCGACAAATGAGGGCAGTGAGGAGAAGATAGAGGTCGCTGCTAATACAGCCATCGCTAGAGAGGACCAGCAGTTCTGCAGTGTGGGTATGCCTCAGCCATGGGTGGGTGGGTAAATGCGTCACAACAAAACCCGCCCCCTACGATGTGTACGCATCTTGGTTCTAATACCAGCACCAGTTCCATATCTTTGCCACCCTGAATGGCTGGACTGCAGAACAATGGGAGTACTACCTGGTGGCTGTACTGAGGGGACCTGCACTTAGCATATTGCAGTACCTGCCAAAACGACATCGAATGGAGTACTCCACATTGGCTTCGGCCTTGGAGCTGTGATTCGGCGACCGATACTTGCAATACGCCCGCAATGCCCAACTGCGAAGCCGCATCGAGCAACATGGGGAACAACTGCAGGAGCTGTGGTAGGACATCGTCAGGCTGTCACACCTGTATCTAGAGCGGTACTCTGAAGAGGCACGGGATGTCATCGCAGCCGGCTTCTTTGCCGACGCTTTCACTGACACTGAGGTGCGGCCAGCTGTACGGTTGGCTGCGCCTCACACCATTCAGGATGCCTTGGCCCAAGCTCTGGAGGTGGAGTCAGCATGCAGGCATCAGTGCCCCGATGTCCAGTGCGGGCAGTGATGCTGAATGAAGAGGAGGACGTCAGCATCAAGAGGATAATGAAGTGCTTGCTGACGATCATGAGGGACATCGCCTGCAGGGTCTGCGATACTGATATTTGCCGTCCCCGACCCAAACGGTCGGAATAATGTTCGTGTGTCCAGCCGGACAACCTGAGANAATGTTCGTGTGTCCAGCCGGACAACCTGAGAGCCAACTGTCCCCAGCAGTAACAGCAGCAGCAACCAGACAGCAGGCAGCATCTTTGAAAAACTCGTAAGCACTGCTCTTGAGAGGCAAATGTCGGTGATTGCTGGAGGCAAAGCTCCAAATGTTATTTGCAAGTGCATTCAATGAAACAGGACTTTTATGCCATATTGGTGGAGGGGAGGCTAGAAAATAGTTCTTGTCAGATGTTCGTTGACACAGGGGCGGCTATAACGGTTGTAAAACTGTACATTCTCGGGCCTATTCCGCAGCGATTATTCGATAAGAGCATGGATCACTGCTATTCAACAACAGTAATGGCGAGACCACAGCAGTCAAAGGCAAAAGAAGGATATTCTTCCAGTTCGGTCTCTACTTTTTGTCTCTATGTATAACATAAGCGGGGGTGCTGTATCGATACTCCTCTAGGGGTGTTACGGGCTGATAATACTGAGTTGGTAGTTTAAACGCATTGAGACTTATCTTCACCAGTGAGCTTCCCAGTAAAGTGTAATCAGTCGACTTTGCTCCCTGCATCTAGCAAAGTTGTTATAGAATGCATATGTCAGGGAAAATTTGTGATGTGGTTGTGCAATCAAACCAGCCCAGAAAGGTGGCATATTTCCGGATGGTTTCATTGCAGCAAGGACTGTTATTTCTTCAAAATCGGACAGTGTTCCTGTTAGGATGATAAACTTATCTGACCATGCTATCTGTCTTGAGGGGGCCAGAAGAGAGGTTTGCAAGCAGGTCTCTCAGGTACTTCCATGTGTTCCGGAAGCTTCAATGCCACAAAATACTGAATGTCCTTTACCAGATGCTCTTGAGGAACTGCTGAAAAGAACAATCTTAAACCTCAACTGGTGACATGAGAGGGTAGTTTAAGAATTAATAGAGATACATGGAGGTGCTTTCTCCTGTGAGCCTAATGACCTTGGCAGAACTAATGTTGCATGCCACCACATCGATACAGGGAATGCCACACCCGTAAAGAAGTCACCAATTTTCACATGAGGTGGTTGATGGTATTCTGAAAGAGAAGTGCGATTTTGATGTGATAGAGCCATTAGTCAGTTCATGGTCTTCTGTCATTGTGCTCTTCAAAAAGAAAGATGATTCTATCCAATGTTGTATTGATTATTGCCAACTCAATAATGTGACTAAGAAATACTCTTACCCACTCCCAAGGATAGACGACACACTAAATAGCCTGGCAGGTTAACAGTGGTTTTCTACTTTAGATATTAACAGCGGGTATTTGCAGCGATAGGTAGCCCCGAAAGACTAGGAAAAGACTACCTTTTGTTTCCAAGGGAAAAGGAATCTGGCATTTAAAGTTTATGCCCTTTAAGCTATGCAATGACCCTGCCACCTTCGAACGACTGATGGAAAATTATTCATCTATTTGACATTTGTCAGGTGTACCTATACGACATTGTGGTCACTGGAAGAACATTTGAAGAGCACCTGACATGCTAGTAATCTGTGCTTTAGTAAGTTGCTGTAGGCAACCTAAAATTAGTTCCTAAGAAATCCCACATTTTCCAAAGAAAATTCATTTCTTGGGCCATGTTGTGTCGGCCCATGGGATTGAAACAAAACCCTGAGAAGACCAGAGCAATAATAAATTGGCCTCTACCAAAGGACAATTTGAAATGCGAAGTTTCCTGGGTTTATGTGTTTACTACTGTCTATTTGTACCTAAGTTCAGCCGCTACCCCCAAGCCTCTGCATGAATTGACTGGGACAAAAATTACAATTTTATTGGATCACAGAGTGCGAAATTGCTTGTAATAGACTATAGGAAACTATGATATCTCTAACAGAACTCGACTTTCATAGTAGAGAGCATGAGTTCATTCTGGATACTTATACTAGCGATGTAGGTATCAGGGCTGTGTTATCTCAGACTCAGGATTGAAGAGAGAGTCAATAAGAATATTTCAGCAAGATGCTACACAAGCCTGAGAGTAATAACTGGGTGACACACAGGGAGGCTCTGGTAGTGGTGAAGGCAATTGCACATTTTTGCCCATATATTTATGGCAGACACTTCATCCTAAGAACTGATTATGCTTCATTATACTGGGTGCTAAATTTCTAGAATCCCAAAAGTCAAATAGCCTGATGGATACAGCACATGCCAGAATATGGCTTTGAAATACATCACAGGCCTGGACGCCTTCACAACAATGCTGATGAACTTTCCAGGAGACCTTGCGTACCACTCTGTCGTCATTGTGAACACCAAGAGGAAAAGGGTGGTGTATAATGCAAAGCAAGGAGGACAAGAATTCAAAGCCCTTTTCCTTGCGATGTGTCAGCTGCATGGGACGATAAGGTCATAAGGAATGATCAGCTAAGTGACTTCCTCTTGCATCTAATATTGCAGTGGAAGGAAGCTGGGCATCGAGCAAGTACCGAGGAGATATCCAGCCTAGGCATGAGAGTCAAGGGTTACTCGGCACAATGGAATTCCCTTGTTCTAAAGAATTGTGTGCTTCACAGGAACTGGGAAAGTAATGACGGGAAACAAAGTAATTTTTAATTGTTCCTACCAGAGTGCCGAATCATAGAAGTGCTAAGAAAACTGCACAAAACAGCAGCAGGTTGTCACTTCGGTGTAAATAAGACCCTGGACTGAGTTCGAATAATATTCTATTGACTGCATTGTCGGGAGGATGTTGTGAAGTGACGCCTTCTGTATGATGCATTTACCGCGAGGAAAATTCCAAGGGTTAATGGACTAGGCCCCCTTCAGAAGTACAATGTTGGGGCCTCATTTAAGATGATGACAGTGGACATTCTCGGGCCACTACCAGTCATTGAGAAGGGTAATTGGTACTGTCTAGTAGCACAACATTATTTCACAAAGTGGCCCGAGGTCATATCGGTGCCAAACCAAGAGGTTGGCAGATAGTTGATGCACTTGTGAAGCATGTTTTCTCCAGGTTTGAAGTACCACTTCATCTCCATTCTGATCAAGGACGAAATTTTGAAGCAACTCTTTTCCAAGAGTTAACAAGGATTTTAGGAATGAAGAAAACTCGTACCACTGCTTTACACCCTCAGCCGGATGGGAGGGAGGAGAGACTAAATCGTACCCTGGGAGAGTATCTGGTGATCTTCGTAGAAGTCAACCAGACTAATTAAGACACCAAGGTACCCTTACTTCTCCTGGTATATCGTTCGGAATTCCAAGTCCAATGGAAGAAGAGGCAGCCACCCCACTAAATAAAAATGTAGCTGACATTCATGAGTTTACCCCGAGGCACCTTAAAATGAAGAGACAGAATGAAAACACAATATGACCAGAGATTGCCTGAAGAAACTTTTAAAGGAGGACAGCTGGTGTGGTTGCCGAAATATTGGGAAGGACCGTACATAATAATTAAACGGATAAATTATGTGGTCTACCGTATTTGTCAACAGGGCTCTCGGGCGAAGCATACGTTGTCCACATCAACCATCTGGTGCTGTACGAAGGTCCAGATGTTTGAGAGTTTTTTCGGGACGAACAAGTATATGGAGGGGGCAGTGTTACGCTGTAGCTCACACCGGCTGCGATCTACCGTTACGCACATGTGGACCCGGCTCTGTGGGGGTTGTCCCACCTCGACCGTCCCTTCNTCGGTTCGTGCGTTCTGGAGTTATAGCGTCAGGAAGGAAAACCCGACTTATTTTTATATAGTAGATATATATAATTGAATAGTTGTTAATACATTGTTTATTGGGACTGATTATAAATAATTTTATTACATTAATTTCCTTGAGGTAAGTGTAAATTGTATTTATTGAAATAATTTATGGTAAACAGCAAGTGATATCAATTTATTATGAGAATTTGGGTAGAGAGAATTTTGTTTTTAGTTATTGGTAATAAAATTGGGAAAATACAATAAACTCTTTTATTTAATTAAGACCTCTATCCCTAGACGAACCTGGTTAATCCCAATGACTTTGAGAAAATCGTAACACGAGTGTTAGAATTAAGAAAAGGGAATTTATAAAAAAATAAAATTAAAAATTAATGAAATAAAATAATTGTAACTATATGATATTTAATTGTGGCATAATAAAGTTAATATAATAATAGTTGTAGTAATCGGTTCGAGAATTATTAAGGCATTCGTGAATGCTAACGAGGAAAATGTTGGCAGAGATGGAAGCACTCTGTGCTTTGATCGGAGGACTGGGTAACCGAATTGCTAGTGTTAATGAAAATGTAAATAGTAAAATTAATAGCGTTGTAAAGATTGTTTAAGATAACGTAAATAGTCATATCAGTGGTGTTAATGACAACGTAAGTAGTCAAATCAGGAGAGTTAATGACCATGTAAATAGTCAAATCAGTAGTGTTAGTGAACTTGTGAATAGAAAAATAGACAATGTGGACAGAAAGATGGAAGGTGTAAGTGAGTCAGTGAACAGTAAAATAGACTCTAGACAAGAAGTTTGGCAGAGTGAGCGAGAGAATGGACAGTGTGAATAAAAGGATGGCCAGTGTTGAGCAAGAAATATAACATGAACTGAGCGCCCTCAAGAAGGAATGGCAGGAATTCCTGCAGCAGCAGGCGAGAAAACATGCAGCGGCTGAGGAGGAACTGAGTTCGACCCCCACCAAGTCGACAAATGTGGGCAGCAAGGAGAAGATAGAGGTCGCCGCTAATACAGCCATCGCTAGAGAGGACCAGCAGTTCTGCAGTGTGGGTACGCCTGAACCATGGGTGGGTAAAGACGTCACAATAAAACCCGCCCCTTACGATGTACAGGCACCTTGATTCGAATACCGGCACCAGTTCCTGATCTTGGCCGCCCTGAATGGCTGAACTGCAGAACAATGGGCGTACTACCTGGTGGCTGTACTGAGGGGACCTGCACTTAGCATATTGCAGTAACTGCCAAAACGACATCGAATGGAGTACTCCCATTGGTTTCGGCCTTGGAGCTGCGATTAGGCGACCGATACTTGCGATATGCCCACAATGCCCAACTGCGAAGCCGCATCCAGCAACATGGGGAACCACTGCTGGAGCTGTGGCAGGACATCGTCAGGCTGTAACACCTGTCTCTAGAGCGGTACTCTGAAGAGGCACGGGATGTCATCGCAGCCGGCTTCTTCGTCGACGCTATCGCTGACATCGAGGTGCGGCGAGCTGTACGGTTGGCTGCGCCTCACACCATGCAGGATGCCTTGACCCAAGCTCTGGAGGTGGAGTCAGCATGAAGGCATCAATGCCCCGATGTCCAGTGTGGGCACTGATGCTGAATGAAGAGGAGTAAGATAGCATCAAGAGGCTACTTAAGTGCTTGCTGACGATCATGAGGGACATCGCATGCAGGGTCTGTGCTACGGATATTTGCCGCCCCCACCCAAACGGCCCGAATAATGGTCGTGTGTCCAGCCGGACAACCTGAGAGCCAACTGTCCCCAGCAGCAACAGCAGCAGCAACCAGGGAGCAGGAAGCATCTTTGAAAAACTCGTAAGCAATGCTCTTGAGAGGCCAATGTCAGTGATTGCTGGAGGCAAGGCACCAAATGTTTTTTGCAAGTACATTCAATGAAACAGGACTTTGATGCCATATTGGTGGAAGGGAGCCTAGATAATGGTTCTTGCCAGATGGTCGTTGACACAGGGGTGGCTATAACGGTGGTAAAACTGTACATTCTCGGGTCTTTAACCCAGCGATTATTCGATAAGAGCATGGATCACTGCTATTAAACAACAGCAATGGCGAAACTACAGCAGTCAAAGGCAAGATAAGGATATTCTTCCAGCTTGGTAACCTTAACTTAGAGCATGATGTACATATAGCAAAAATAGAGGACAAATGAATATTTGGTCTCTATGTATTACATAAGCGGGGGTGCTGTATCGATACTCCACTGGGGGTGTTACGGGCTGATAATACCGAGTTGGTAGTTTCAACGCATTGAGATTTATCTTCACCAGTGAGCTTCCCAGTAAAGTGTAATCAGTCGACTTTGCTCCCTGCATCTAGCAAAGTTGTTATAGAATGAAGATGTTAGGGAACATTTGTGATGTGGTTGGGCAATCGAACCAGCCCAGAAAGGTGGCATATTTCCGGATGGTTTCATTGCAGCATGGACAGTGATTTCTTCAAAATCGGACAGTTTTCCTGCTAGGATGATTAATTTACCTGACCATGCTATCTGTCTTGAGGGGGCAGAAGAGAGGTTTTCAAGCAGGTCTCTCAAGTACTTCCAAGTGTTCCGGAAGCTTCAATGCCACAAAATACTGAATGTACTATACCAGATGCTCTTGAGGAACTGCTGAAAAGAACAACCTAAAACCTCAACTGGTGACATGAAAGGGTAGTTTCAGAATTAATACAGAGACATGGAGGTGCTTTCACCTGTGAGCCTAATGACATTGGCAGAACTAATGTTGCATGCCACCACATCGACACAGGGAATGCCAGACCCGCAAAGCAGTCACCAATCTTCACATGAGTGGGTTGATGGTATTCTGAAAGAGAAGAGCGATTTTGATGTGATAGAGCCATCAGTCAGTCCATGGTCTTCTCCCATTGTACTCTTAAAAAAAAAAGATGGTTCTATCCAATGTTGTGTTGATTATTGCCAACTTAATAATGTGACTAAGAAATTCTCTTACCCACTCCCGAGGATAGACGACACACTGAATAGCCTGGCAGGTTAACAGTGGTGCATTTTGTTTACAAGGGAAAAGGAACCTGGCATTTAAAGTTTATGCCCCTTAAGCTACGCAATGACCCTGCCACCTTTGAATGACTGATGGAAAATTGTTCAGCTATTTGACATTTGTCAGGTGTACCTATACGAAATTGTGGTCACAGGAAGAACATTTGAAGAGCACCTGACATGATAGTAATCTGTGTGTTAGTAAGTTGCTGTAGGCAACCTAAAATTAGTTCCTAAGAAATGCCACCTTTTCCAAAGAAAATTAATTTCTTGGGCCATGTTGTGTCGGCCCATGGGATTGAAACAAACCCTGAGAAGACCAGAGCAATAAGAAATTGGCCTCTACCAAAGGACAATTTTAAATGCGAAGTTTTCTGGGCTTATGTGCTTACTACTGTCGATTTGTACCTAAGTTCGGCTGCTATCGCGAAGCCTCTGCATGAATTGACTGGGACAAAAATTGCAATTTTATTGGACCGCAGAGTGCGAAATTGGTTGTAATAGACTATAGGAAACTCTGATATCTCTAACAGAACTGGACTTTCAGAGTAGAGAGGGTGAGTTCATTCTGGATACTGATAATAGCGATGTAGGTGTCAGGGCTGTGTTATCTCAGACTCAGGATTGAAGAGAGAGTCAATAAGAATACTTCAGCAAAATGCTACACAAGCCTGAGAGTAATAACTGGGTGACACACAGGGAGCTTCTGGTAGTGGTAAAGGCAATTTCACATTTTTACTCATATATTTATGGCAGACACTTCATCCTAAGAACTGATTATGCTTCATTAAAATGGGTGCTAAATTTCTAGGACCCTGAATGTCAAATAGCCTGATGAATGCAGCACATGCAAGAATATGACTTTGAAATCATCACAGGCCTGGACGCCATCACAGCAATGCTGATGAACTTTCCAGAATACATTGCGTACCACTCTGTCGTTATTGTGAACACCAAGAGGGAAAGGGTGGTGTATCATGCAAAGAAAGGAGAACAAGAATTCAAAGCCCTGTTCCTTGCGATGTGTCAGCTGCATGGGACGATAAGGTCATAAGGAATGATCAGCTAAGTGACTTCCTCTTGTATCTAATATTGCAGTGGAAGGAAGCTGGGCATCGAGCAAGTATGGAGGAGATATCCAGCCTAGGCATGAGAGTCAAGGGATACTGGGCACAATGGAATTCCCTTATTCTAAAGAATTGTGTGCTTTACAGGAACTGGGAAAGTAATGACGGGAAAGAAAGTCATTTTTAATTGGTCCTACTAGAGTGCCGAATCCTAGAATTGCTAAGAGAACTGCACAAAACAGCAGCAGGTTGTCACTTCGGTGTAAATAAGACCCTGGACAGAGTTCGAATAATATTATATTGGCTACATTGTCGGGAGGATGTTGTGAAGTGACGCCTTCTGTATGATGCATTTTCCGCGAGGAAGATTCCAAGGGTTAATGGACTAGGCCCCCTTCAGAAGAACAATGTTGGGGCCTCATTTTAGAGGATGACAGTGGACATTCTCGGGCCACAACCAGTCATTGAGAAGGGCAATCGGTACTGTCTAGTAGCACAACATTATTTCACAAAGTGGCCCGAGGTCATATCGGTGCTAAACCAAGAGGTTGGCACATAGTTGATGCACTTGTGGAGCATGTTTTCTCCAGGTTTGAAGTACCACTTCATCTCCATTCTGATCAAGGGCGAAATTTTGAAGCAACTCTTTTCCAAGAGTTAACCAGGATTTTAGGAATGAAGAAAACTCGTACCACTGCTTTACACCCTCAGCCGGATGGAAGGGTAGAGAGGCTAAATCGTACCATGGGAGAGTATCTGGTGATCTTCGTAGAGGACAACCAGACTAATTAAGACTCCAAGGTACCCTTTCTTCTCCTAGCATATCGTTCGGAAGTCCAAGTCCAATGGAAGAAGAGGCAGTCACCCCACTACATAAAAATGTAGCTGACATTCATGAGTTTGCTCCGAGGAACCTTAAGATGAATAGTGACAGAATGAAAACACAATATGACCAGAGAATGCCTGAATAGACTTGTTAAGGAGGACAGCTGGTGTGGTTTATATTTTAATTTGAGTATTTGTTGTGTTAAAGCACTCAATGAATTATAAACTAACCAGAAAATTTGCAGGGTAATTTTCTCTTAAATATACGCGAAACTGTAGTGAAAACTGATGAGTATTATCATATGCCAGTTTTTATTCTAACATAGAAAAACCAGGTCTCAAACAGACCTCATTAACGAAATATTCCTCAGATATCTCTTATTCAAACCATTCCTCACAGCACTCTGCAATCCATTAATTCCTTAAANTTTTTCATATATAATTTAGCTGACTTCAAACGGCTATATCAAGACTTTCATAGCCTTCCTTGTGCACTGGCTTGCATAAATTTTACCTAAACACCGTGAGTGAAAATATTTGGGTGGCTCTTAGTGAGGTATTGAGAGCCGATGTGGGTTGTTGAGGTGAGTATGGAGCAGCGCCGAATTGCAAGGGCGGAAGAAACGGGTGATCCCCGCGAAAACCCGCCGACCATAGGCATCGTAGAGCACGGTTCCCACATGCGAAAATCTGGATTGAACCCGGTTCACCTTGGTATAAATGTATAGCGCTATAAGTTGATATGTCATAAAAATGAAGTAGCGATCGTATATTTAGTTAAACACGCTACTTCGTAAACCTAACAGTGTTTTTATTTATTTCACACACGCGATTATTGAAAGTCACATATATTTTCAGATCATGAAGAGCATTTAATCACCTCATTTGATATGGTAGTTTTCCTTCAATATACCTATTATTAGATATCTCATTAACTTGTACTCTCTACATTTCAGCAAAGCGATCGATTAAAATATAATTTTATAACGAAGTTCATTCGGGTGTCCCGAAAATATGTGGCTGGTGTTGTCATTTGATTTCTTCGCATGTCTTGTCACAGGATACCCATTGGAGAGATTCAGGTGAACATAGGGAATATCACAGTTATTGACATCAGCAACGCTGTCGTCATTTTCGTCTATATCAGTTTTTCTTTTCGAGCACGTATATCTCCTACTGCTTCGTCAGCATCTATGTCATAAAGTTTCTTTTTCTTTGTAAATCCATTACTGTTTGCGGCTTTAATCTTCACAGAAACTGTTGTATATTTCGTACAAGCCAACTGTATCGCTAACTGTGAGTCTTTCTATTGCCTGTTGTTGCCTCTTTTTGTGCGAACATAAAGTGATGAGTAGTAGCATGAGATAGCGATGACACATACTTTTAATCTTATATATCTATTGATTCGCTAGACTTGCAGGTGTGGATGTACCTATTCAAATTATCTAATGGAGCAAACTGCTTAGGACATTTATCGCTGGTAAAAATCACACAATGCATGTTCTTTGAATATTTGCTCTTCTCATGACGCCACTTTTGGCTATCTGACGATGAAGGCATTGCTCTTCACACCATTTTCATCACTGTCAGTCGAAAGCCTTTCTGTGCACTTATATTCTTCAGCACCTCTAAATTAACGTTTACATCTAAACTCGTGAAATACGAATATGCCACTGCTACACATAGCAGTTATGTTTATGTGCATATAGTCTGAGCTTTCATTATTACATCAAGTATATCCTTCTCCTTAAATATATGTGGCAAAGGAGGTATAATATCTTCGCATATGATTTTCTCGTCATCTGAATAACACAACGCTAATATATTTTCACTCTCTGTATTGCATTTATGTGTACACTGGGGAAATATACTTATCTCTTAATACACTCGCAAAATCAGCTCCATTTTTTTCACAGTGTTTACATAGATTCCAGCGCAGTCAATGTTGCTCTAACACGTTACTTAGCCATTGCTCATAAAAAAAGTACGAATCCTGCCCTACACACGGATATTTTAAAGACTCGAGAAAATATGTATTATCTCAGAAATATTAATATTCCGAAATATTTCAGAATACCTTCGCTTATACTTTGACGAATTTAAAGACCGCTGAATACAAGAGCTCTTAATAACTATGCTTTTGTCATATAGCTTACGGCCTATGTTGTTTGGCAAACAATTGCCCGAAAAAGTCGAGAGACACATAACCAGATGATGGAGAACATACAATCGATAATGCAAGATCGCGAGCCTGCCCATCACTGACGACGTTGTAACATCTTTTCGGGCCCGAACTGACGGCAAAATTACAATCATATTCGAAGCCTAGAAGAATGTTTCCCATTTGCGAATACTTTTGCGAAATATATCGCAGACCATCAGTCTGGTTGACGAAATATTTCTAATAATGCTTTATAAAGTATGGTAGTTTATATTCTCAGAAGCCATTCTGTCACATATTTTTATTTCGAAACTTTAGGAAAACCCACATCAACTGTTCCTACGTCCAGAAGTCACAAATAAATGTCAAATAATATGATTTATGATTATGCATACCACCATGTTTTTTACGACATGATATTCATATAATGCATATAAGAAAGTAAAATATAAAAATTCTATCTATACCTTATTTAACCTATGCTTATTTTTATATTTTAACTTATATGCATATGGGTGACGATTCTGCATGTTTTCCAATCTTCTATGACCCTACTCGCGAGAAAATTTTACGTGGCTTTTTCTAAGATTCCTATAATAATAGCTTTTGTTTCATTAAAAACGTATGGTAAAAGTTCTTCTGTAATCATAAGCTCGACCGCTTTATACAGCAGTACTAGAAATATTATGTCAGTTAGGTGGATTCTAAAGCCTAAAATAACCGCTAATTTTACCTGTTACAGCTATCTCAGTTAATCTTTGCAATACATATATAATAAATGTTATATTTATTTAATATATTTGTTGTTTAAATGTGGCCGCTATATTTTATTTACGCCTGATATTATTTATTTTATTTATCGCAAATTGTTTACCTCAGGATATGTATTCAAGTTTAATTATATTGATAAATCTTTCTGGTTTTCTATCATAAAGTTATTTGTTTGTGGGCCATTTAGTATAGAGGAATTTGTTGTTTGGTATGTAATGTATTATATATGATGTAGCCGTCTCGTGTTTAGCTCTACGTTTGAAGGCGAAGTATAAGTATGCAGTTTGAGACGCTTCGAGACATCTTGTTTCCGCCAGGCAGGTCGAGACCTAATGGGTCGTCGGCCATGTAGGAAATTTCTATTTTCTGGTTAGATTGGCTGAGTTACGAACCTTAACGCAGACTGTCCGACGAGACGAAAACGCGCGCCACCGAATAACAAGTAATTTTTCTGCATGCGCTACCTGTGCGGTATAG
>NQII01009733.1:0-14008 GCA_002778355.1 Clitarchus hookeri | reverse complement strand
AGGCCCGAGAACTTTGTGAGGGAAGATTAAGGCCAGTGACCAGTGGATTCATACTAAGAAGATATAATGAAATGTTGCTGCTAACACGAATTTTTCCAGCTAAGTGTTTTGAGTTTCATCACTGAGACGTTATCAGTGAATAATTAAAATATTTAGGCATACGTTTACGCTGTCATGAATTTTTAGTATGTTACAGTTGCTCTGTACATTTGCCTACGAACCCCTGCCAATTATCTTTTGTTGTCTTAACTGACTTGGTTTGAGAAAAGCCAATAATTAAAATCATTTACATATTTTCGAAAGAAATTAAGGTATTTTAAAGGACATATTATATTTTGAATGTTTAATATGAGAAACGTACGAGAAAGCTAGATTCATAGTTATGGCGACACAAATTTAAAGTAATTTTGAAACAAGTAATGAGTTTTTACTTAACATTTTCAAATATCGTATTTTATTTCATTATGTTTAGAACAAAACATATTCTTATAAAGTAAATCCGATCTATTTCTCTCCAGTCTCTGTGTGTATTTTTTTGGCCAGTAGTTAGTGGTATTTCTGAATACTGTTTTCTTCATATTGTCTGCTGTATGCTGTTTGTAGTCTACGGATACTGCTGCTACAATTGTTCTTGAAGGTAAAATATTTGGTAACATTTATCTGGTTTTTGTGTTAAGTAGCTGCGAAGCCATTACTGTCATGTGGAATCAGGCAAGCTTGATATCCCAGATCATCATTCACTGCTAGTGTTGACCAACTTAAAGAACCTACCTACTTCTTACAGGATAGTTAACGATTTATTCTGCGAAGTGATTACCGATGAACACCGAAGTTAACATTAACTTTGCTGTCAGTTCTAGCCCGATCAGATGATGCGACATAATTGGTTTTGCGTATGCTCGCGAGCTTGCGGTATCGATGATGTGTTCTCCAGTGTCTGGCCATCTGACTCGAGACTCCGTCTGGCAATAGCTTGCCAAACAGCATCGCTGATGTACCAAATGGCATATGCATAGCTATCGAGTTATCCAGTGTTCAGCGGTCTTTGTTATTGTCGAAGTCTAAGCCAGAATCATATTAATACTTATGGGTTATAAATATTCCTGAGAAATTTTTTTTTCTAAACCCGATTGAAGTATATTTATTAAGGGCGAGAATTTCGACCTTTATAAGCGAAGGCCAGGTAACATGCTAGAACAACATACAATGTGCTGTACTGTATTTGCACTTATGCTGAACTTTTTCCTGTCTATCCGCTTTTACCAACTGGGCTAGCTTAAGTCAACCCGTATCATCGATACGTTGTATGCCACTGGTGGCAGTGGTTTTACCCAAATCCACAAACTCACGATACACTCTTGACACAGTGACCCTTGAAAATCCCAATGCCTGCACAATGTCAGGTATGGAGTTTTTCATATGTCTGGCCTCAACGATCTGGCCAGACTCAAATTTCTGAGATATTGTATCTTCTCCATTATGTGCTCGACTGTTACTCAGACGGTCAGAATAACGTCAGACGACGTCCCATTGATGCTTGGCAAGGCATTATTCCATCCGACGGGATGTCTATAATATTATTTTGTCAAAACGGCAGGTGCGTCTAATTCAACTGTTCATAGGCGTACATTATTACCACGTTTTAATTGAAAATATGTCTTGTTAATACAAAAATTTAATTTAAATTCTAACGACGGCAAGTTACACCAGGACAATATTGTCATCACTAATATTAACAATGTATTATTGCATATATATATATATATATATATCCTAATGCAACGCAAAGCTAGGAAATACAATATTTCGTAAAACTAATTAGGAGTATCAATTGTCATATAGCACTAGATGCTACCACGCGAGAATCTAAATAAACTGGAGAATAATTATTACTCTAATGCACNCATATAGCACTAGATGCTACCACGCGAGAATCTAAATAAACTGGAGAATAATTATTACTCTAATGCACATAAATATGTTAAATTTAATTTATCAAATAATTTTACAATTACGAAGTGTTGATAGTAACAGCAGATACGGCCGTTTGGCATCTTCGTCGGCAGAAAATGCATGGCTTTGAACATCTTACGGAGTATGTTCGAAAAGGGTTACATTGGTTTTATTTTCCTGTTATTCGTTACATAACGTGACAGAAGACACCCTACACACTTCTTGAACTACAAAATAGATTACAGGAATCGTCAGTAACCTTTCCCTTCCATATGACGTTCCGCATGGTCGCATGTATCTGATACGAACTATAGAACTTAACTTTCGTGGTCGTCACGCTCCAGGAAAACTACTGATGACACAGCAGCTTCACTGAACTGCAAAGCAGTAGAATGTTTTATCTTTGGGACTATGATAAGTCATGGTATGTGATATGGTTCTTGGTGGCACGCTTGTTTAAAGTTAGTTAAGTGAATATTTTGCATTGATAGGAAAATTTGGCTTCTTTGGCTCAGTCTTCAGACTTTTTTTTAAATATATGGACAGATCAACCTTGTCACGTGTCAAGATATTTAGGGCACTAGTAAGCTGCCCAGACTGTAGCGAGAGTATGAATTAAACCCTTTCCTGTGTCAGCACGATGATTCTCCTCTCGAGAAAGCAAAGTTGTTTGCATTGTGTTCTGGAGACAATCAGGTAGGAATGCTTAAAGTGGGATTCTTAAGCGCCTGCTTGAAACTTATACAACACTTTTGGGATGAGCTTAAGCATCGTGTGTATGCTAGACTCCACAAGCGAACAGAAAAAAAAAACTATTTACGATATCACTTGAATAATTGAAACCAATTCCGCCAAATGTGTAACAGGACATAGTTGAGAGCTTGCACCTTAATGCTAACGCCAGAAAAAAACACACATGAACCAATATCCTATTAGTTAAAAGGCTGTGACTTTGGAATTAAATGCAATGGATGGCTTGTAACTTTTGGTAACTTAGTATAACTTTGCTGTTTCCACAAATAAACAGGTATCAAAACAAATAACTGAATCTGATGCGTTTGTAAAACTTAAGTTTTATTCTTGTGTTGTATAGAAAATGTACACTATAAAATTGTTGAGACTAGATTACGCATTATTCTCCGTTTTGCTTTTATGAAAAGTCCACATGATTGGAAATGTTTTGTCAGTTTTCCTTAATAGCCTAACCGTTATATCATAAGATTTAAGCACTTTAAAACTACCTTAGCTGGTACATCATTACGAAACATGAAACATTTCACCCGATAGAGGTGTATATTGCTTTCCCTTACTGCTAGAAAATACTTCACATTTTTGCATATCTACAGTTAAAGCACTGATATCTTATAAAATAATTGAATTTACAGTAAAATTTAACTGACGTATTTGTGGTTAATCCGTAGTCTGCCAGACAAAGCGAGAAACGAATTTATAATAATTGCTGATGTCAGTAAACACATAGTGTAATTATTGCTAGCTTCTGAGACGTGCGATACGACAACGAGATACGGTTTACAGACTAATGCCGCCACAAATGGTCCACCAGAGCAACCCTAGAAAATTAAGACCTATCTTAAGATATGTAGTACAGTAGTTTTAGTTAACATCACAAATGTGTGACGTTAAGCACAGCTTAAAAAAATTCATAAAAAAAATTATTATCTTTGCAGACATTTCGAGATATTTCTCCTAAATATGTTTCTCTTTAAATCAAACTGTTTTTAACGTTATGAAATTTGGTTTTTTTTTATATTTGATAAACAGGCATACTTTTTTCCGTAATTGTTATATATTACGCACGAAATATTTCCCAATGTGAAATCATAGCACGATTAAGGTCAAATTTAATTATTTACCTCACGAAAAAATATTTAAGCAAGTGCGATGTATATATTTCTGAAAATTATAGAGTACAAGCGAACGGTCCCGGCTTCGTCCGGGTACAATTGAGTTTAAGAGTGGTACACAAATAAATAAATTGGGAAAAGACAATTCATTATGTGAAAACAGAACAATAAAAGTATACTATGTTGGCCTAGGTTTTTAACTGATAACGGCAACAAAAAAGGAAGGAAATATTTTTTACCAGATAGCCAAGAAGAAGGGTATTGTTTTTGGAGTTTTTCTGTGCAACGATCGCGTAGTTACCACATTTCCACTTTTCAGCGTCGATGTATGAAAATCAAAACGTGAGTTTCATCAAGTTGTAGCTTTAGAAATAAGTGTACCTAGGTACTATTTTTGCGCTTGGCTGGGGGATTTTAATCGATCACCAAAGTTAAGCAACGTTCCCAGCAGCACACATTTGGATGGGTGACCGTTCAGTGGCGTAACATCTGAGCGCTTACGGGCTTCGGAGGGCACGTTAAATATTCGGTCCCGGTTGTTATCGATTGGTAGCAGTCGTTAAGCCATTTCAGAGGTCTTTGGGCAGCCTGATAAACTCTGACACCAGAAGGAAAAATATTTCGGTCACGTTCCCAGACGTTGCAGAATTAGTTTTTGTTGTTATTCCACAGGAACAGTACAAATTTTCCGGGAAAAAGTGTCTAAAGTCAGAAGAGTGTTCCTGGAGCCACTCGGTAGCAACTCTCGACGTGTGGGGTGTCGCATTGTCCTGCTGGAATTGTCCATGTCCATCAGAATGCACAATGCACATGAATGGGTGTAGGTGAACGGAGAGTATGCTTACGTAACTGTCACCTATCAGAGTCATATATAGACGTATCAGGGGTCCCATTTCACGCCAACTGCACACGCCCCATACCATGACAGAGTCTCCACCAGCTTGAACAGTCCCCTGTTGACATGTAGGGTCCATGGATTCATGAGGATTTCTCCATACCCGTACATGTCCATCCACACGATACAATTGAAAACGAGACTCGTCAGACATGGCAACGTGTTTTCAGTCATCAACAGTCGAATGGCGGTGTTGGTGGGCCCTGGCGAGGTGTAAATTTTTGTGTCGTGTGGTCAACAACGGTACACGAGTGGGCCTTCGGCTCCGAAAGCCCATACCGATGATGATCCGTTGAATAGTTCGCACGCTGGCACTCGTTGATGCCCCAGCATTGAAATCTGCGCCAATTTGAGAAAGGGTTGCACGTCTGTCACGTTTAATGACTCTCGTCAGTCGTCGTTTGTCCCGTTCGTTCATGATCGTTTTCCGGCCGCAGCTATGTCGAAGATTTGATGTTATTACCGGATTCCTGATATTCACAGCACAATCGTGAAATGGTCGTACGCGAAAATCCAAATTTTATCGCTACCTCGGATATGCTATGTCCCATANGAAATGGTCTACCTCGGATATGCTATGTCCCATATCTCGTGCGCCGACTGTAACACCACGTTCAAACTCACTTAAATCTTGAAAACCTGCCATTGTAGCAGCAGTAACCGATCTAGCAACTTTGCCAGTCGCTTGTTGTCTTATATAGGCGCTGCTGACCGCATCACGGTACTCTGATTTGTTCCATACTTCTGTTATTTGCATACGCACGCCTATGCCAGTTTTTTTGGCTCTCCGGTGTATATTCATGGTTATTTCGAACTTTTCTGAAGCAATGCTTAAGTTCTACTTCCAGGATATTCATCTGTCTCCTGCAAGCAAAGCTTAACCATATATTTAAAACATTATTACATGAGTGCAGACGAAAACTATTTCTTACTAAGCGTTATTAACACACACGGAATTACTCTTTGTATTTTTTCATATTTATTATAAGTGAAATATTATTATTTATAGATGTAATGTAAGTAAAAGTTCAATTTAACATTAAAAAAAAGCATTTCTATTTTAAAACATGTATAAAATAATTTTAAAACGTAAAATATTTGGGAAACAACCAAACATGTCGTACATAGAGTGATTTTCCAAATGTTTAATTAAAAAAGTGTGAAAAACCGGAAAAAGTTTATATATGACGTTTTGAGCCCTATGAATTTTAAAATGTGCCTCATCTTGAATCGAGGGCGCTCGGCAATTCATATGTTCCCTGCGATCGGCAGTTGCGACGTTAACACTATAAGCATATAATAATAGTTCTGCAAGCTTGCCATATTTGATTTAGATATATAGGTAAACAAAAAGTCATGTATTTATATTCTATTAAAAAAAAAACGCTTTCATCCAGCAGGACGTCTGTGATTAAAACAAATGTGACAGACTGTTGGCATACTACGTTTGGCCCTATACAACTTATCGTCCGTTTTTATTTTAAAAATTACTGGCAGTGGGAATTATTATTTTTTATTTTGAAGTTCACATATATATATGTACAACAAATACAATGTAAACGTCTGCTAACTGTAACTATTACATTTTTACAAAAATATAATTAAACATTTCAGGACCACTGATAAATGAATTACTTTTTTCAATAATGGTGATAGTGTGTGTATAGTATTAACTAAAAATATTATAAATTAATTAATTTTCATTTAAAAGTTTATAACAGTCAAATATTATGACGAGAAAATTGATTTTAAATAAAGTCTTCCTACAAAACTGTAAGTATTTCTTTAACTCACAGTGGAACTGTAAAGAGCGTGTTGTGGATACCAGTGAATATATCACCTTCTCAATTTATTTCTGTGTGTGTATATATATATATAAATAAATATATATATATTCTTAACTGTAGAACCTATTGAATATCAATTTTAAATGAGATACTCATAAAATTAAATTCAGAATATGAAATTATATAATTTACTTCTAAAATATCATATAACTTGATTTGTGTACATGTATACATTATATATATATACTACACACAAGGTGAACAAGAATAATAAATAATATGTACTCACATAATTTCTTTACTTTTATTCACTACAATATATATCTAAGATTTTATTATGTGAAAACACTTATATACGTATAAATATATCCCTATATATTATTCACAACTCTCCACTAAGCAGCCTTTTGTTTTACACTTCTACGTCTACATGAAATTTCAATGGCCCCATCGGTGAGAGACAAATTTTAGCTGGCTCAGAAACACCAACATATGACCAATGACCACCCAGTTCGTCGTCGCAGAATTTTACCGATAAAATAGATGTCGGGAAATATCGTATGCTTGATTTCCTCTGCACGGAAGCTTCCACGAACATTAACGTTTTAAAAATCTTTGAAATAGTAGGTCTCCTAAAGACCTTACATGGATAAGTTCGCTGCAATTTTGAGTAAAACGTTTTCTGAATACACCTTTCGGTTTGGAGACATGCATCATGTAATCGATGCTGGCGTTATTATTGCAGGGATGTTTCTTCAAAATGTCTGCCATCGACTACGCGAATCAGACACTGTTATTTTTCTTGACTTGCTCGGTCAAGGAGAATATACTATACACATCGACGAGAGTCACCCTATATTTCCATTCGTCTCACTATATGAAGTTTTCCTTCTTTAGTTATTCGGTTATCGAAATTAGTTTGCTTGTGCACGAGTAATTGCCAACCACCTGCAAAGTGATGAAATTACCAAGCATATCTACCATCCCACTCAGCTCGTCCGAGATCATATAGTCCATGTTTTCGTTTTCGTCTATCTTATTTAGGTCTTCAACATTTTTCAGATCTAGTCTTCCTAAGTGTCCTTTTAGAACGTTTATTTTTATTTTCTGTTTTCTTATAATCAACAGTCTCGGGATCACTGCATTGGTAATTCCTATGCATGAGATATAAGAGTCTCTTCCAGCAAGTCTGATTTTGTGTGCTGCCTGTGTACTTTGCGAAATAGTTATTCGTTTGGTGTTACAAGTTTTTGTGCCTTTTCTCATATGTAGTTATGAGTGAACAAGTTATGTGTCCGATGACCTTAGTGACAAGTTGAAGATTTTTTTTTACTACAGTTTGTTCATTAAATATAAAATTTTGTAGAAAATACAGAATTTTACGGAATATTTTCCTATAGTATAACAACTGACATCATGAAACTATAATGGCAAAAATTTATAAGATAGAATAAAATCGCGGTTTTTTTACAACATTTTAATCAATCCTTTGAAATATCACCCTATTTATGATGAGTTTAGTTGTATCCAAAATCTGCCATGAGTCACAAGAGTTTTTACTTGTATTAACATAAAAATACCTAATTTTTGGTTAAACTAAAATGTTAATTATATTTTACCCATAAATAATAATATTTTATCTATGAAAAAAAGGGATAAAATATATATATTGATAATGCCAGGTCATAAATAGTTCTTATGCGAAATATGATTACATTGAGTGCACAGGAATGCGGTGCGATGTCCCGTTGGTAATTTCCTAGACNGTAGTTCTTATGCGAAATATGATTACATTGAGTGCACAGGAATGCGGTGCGATGTCCCGTTGGTAATTTCCTAGACTTGGTGAAGCTTCGTTGGCGTGAGGTGGGGGAATATCCTAGAAGTAGAACTTTTGCAGTGCGGCAGAAAAAATTGAGGAAGTAACCGTAAGTGGAGTATAAATAGCGGTGTGTACACTAAAAACTCCACCATAGTTGACGTAATCAACAAATTATAGAATTAAGTAAGAAACCATGCATTTTTTTTTTNTACACTAAAAACTCCACCATAGTTGACGTAATCAACAAATTATAGAATTAAGTAAGAAACCATGCATTTTTTTTTTCACTTAACTGATCATGAGCATGTCGTACCAATCAAGTGGCACAGAAGTTAACTTTCGAAATCGCATTTAGGTGGACCTGGGCTTTAATCTTTTCCCAATCATCCTGATTTGGTTTTTTCCAATGTTTCCGCAAAATGACTCCAGGTGAATGCTGCGGTGGGTCTTTACTTACAAAGGTAATGGCCTATTCCTTCCCCGTTCCTGCTTCTCTCAGCAACTTGCTCCTTCTTTAACAACATATTTGTTCATGAAACATTTTATTTATAAGTACAGTGGTTTTTATAGCAGTACAGCGCTCAACTATACAAAACGCAGAATTTATTAAAATAAGAAAGAAATGATAAACCTTGGCAGAAAAGTACGATTTATGTTATGTAAAGAAGAGTGCATGCATTTTGTAAAGATATAAAAACTTTTCCTTACATATACTTATTTAAACATTAAAAAAATAATTTATTAAAAGACTATATTTAATCGGGATTAATTATGCATGTTTAAAAAAGATCATTTTGCCGAAAAAAAAACCACTTCGTTAAGCAACATCAAACGATAACAACTTTAATATAACGCAATATAAAATTTGCATGCAAATGATGTATTTACAAATGTTATTAAAAATGTATCTATTCCAGCCCCCCAAATTCATAATTTTTATAACTTACATGGAAATGAACATTATAAATTATAAAAATTAGTTTCAAAAATACAGCTAATTATGTTATTAATATTACCAGTTTAATAACTTTACAATAATCTCGTTCAATAAGGATTTTTAATGCATTTTCTAAAACAACAGAGAGTATGGGACTAGGCTTAATTCATTATCAATTTTATATATATTTATTTATTTTTGAACTAGAAACAATTAGTGTATTCCAGGAAAATATTTTATAACTTTACAGATATACGCATTCTTTTTACATATGCAACACAAATCATACTTTACTAATAATTTTTTTTATATACCCGCTGATTTTAATGAGTTTTACAGTTAATTTAGTTGGATGCAGTGCTTCCTTGGAAGTCACTCTACTTCCACCTTAAGCCCTGTCTAGCAATGCATAGTCTATAAGCAGTTTATTCGCACTTTTTGAATAGAATCTTTGAAAAATCACACAATTTAAATGTGCCTTGGTTATTTCCTAAATATGTCACTTAACTCAAGCGTTATATTCTGACGTTAAATAAAAATAAACATTTTTTTTGCTTACATTAATATTTTTCTTATATTTCACCTATAAATTATAATAGGCCCTATACCATTAAGAATAAATTTTAATGAAAACAAAGACAAAATTGGTGTGTTAGTAGTGCCTGGTAAGATATAAATATGTTGTAATATATTATCAGACCGAGCGCGCAAAATTTCGGTGCGTTGTCCCTCTTGTGTAATTTTCTAGACTCGGTTAAGTTNAATATATTATCAGACCGAGCGCGCAAAATTTCGGTGCGTTGTCCCTCTTGTGTAATTTTCTAGACTCGGTTAAGTTGAGTTGAGAAATTTGGGTGGCTCTTAACAACTAAGTATTAAGAACCAATGACGGTGAAATGAGGTGAGAATGGAGCAGCGCCGGAATGCAAGGGTGGGAGAAACTGAAGGTCCCCGAGAAAATCCACCAACCGTCCGGCACGATTCCCACTTGCGACAATCCGGGAGTGACCCGGCCGGGGACTGAACCCGATTCGCCTTGGTGGGAGACTCGATTAAGCTTCCTTTGCATCAGGCTGTTGAATATCTTGTATGTAGAAATACAGCAAGACTTCATAAAGTGTGAAGTAACTGTGAATGAACTNGCATCAGGCTGTTGAATATCTTGTATGTAGAAATACAGCAAGACTTCATAAAGTGTGAAGTAACTGTGAATGAACTATACGAGCACGCTAAGAACTGTAAGTGGAGATGCGCCTACAGTTAGGATGGTCGTCGCGCCGCCAGCCCAGAGTCCTGGCGGAGCGCATCTTCACGCTGTCGCCGGTGAANGCCTACAGTTAGGATGGTCGTCGCGCCGCCAGCCCAGAGTCCTGGCGGAGCGCATCTTCACGCTGTCGCCGGTGAAGATGCAGGCGGGGAAGGTGCGCCTTGTGAGCCGCACTTGAGCCTCCAGCTCGAGCACAGAGATGTCCCGCAAGTCCGTCCACGTGTTCATCGCTTCGTTCTCGAAGGGCACGGCTGATAGACGCGTGGGTACGCCTGCCTCGCCGCGCGGCACTAGCGCGTCACTGGCCGCTCCGACGTCTTGTGTAGACCGGGAACGCTCGCAGCCTCGGCACATGGAGGTCACTGCAACAGAACGTGCATACCGTAGAGGAAAAATGGGGTAGGTGAGTGAGTGAAGAGATTTCGGCGGCTCAAAACATCGAGGTCTTGAGAACCGATGAGGATGAAGCGAGTTGGGAATGGATCAGCGGCGGAATGAAAGGTCGGGGGAAATGGGACATCCCCGAGAAAACCAGCACGATTCCCAAATGCAAAAATNGATCAGCGGCGGAATGAAAGGTCGGGGGAAATGGGACATCCCCGAGAAAACCAGCACGATTCCCAAATGCAAAAATCCGGGAGCGACCACGCCGGGAATCGAACCCGGTTCGCCTAAGTGGGAGACGAGTAGTCTAACTACTACAACACCGCGGAAAATGAGGTAGAGTGCGCGCCTAAGATGTGTAGTAGCCAACCTGTATCCCAACATTGGACTGCTTTTCTTCCAATATGACTATCATAAACGACTAGGGTAGTGTTTGAGATTATAAAACTGTTTATTTAAACAAGTGCTTTGACATGACTGTATGCTACTTTTAACCATCCTTTAATGCAAGTAAAGTTAATTTAAAATGGTTTAAATAATTTATTTACATTAAACAGCATGTATTTTGAATGTTAAGATATGAACAAACACGTTCATCACTGTTGAACTGTCACAGTTGTATTGATGTGACGTACGTCAATTTTGGTTACATGCGCAGAAGGTGATACTCGGTCTGCCTTATATTTAGTCTATAGTACAAACCTGCTGCTTTCATTAGTTATGAGATGAAAGTCTGCTTGTTATTGTTGTCGGAAATATAAGTTTATCTATACAATTACAAAAATGTTTGTACGAAGCAGAACGAGAATTGGAATAGTACGTTTCTGTCCTTTCGTATTATTACATGAACCTCATACATCCTCTTATTGATTGGTACAAATACTGAAAACACTTAAACATTTGAAAAATTTTGCATTGTTCGTGACAACTTCGCCATGTTTCGGGAGTTACGACAATTTCTGCTAAAGACAAAATAATTATATGTAAAATGTAAAACAAAATATTTTAATCATTATTTTTTAATGTGTTGACCAGTTACATTGGAAAATTACATTATTGAGAAATTATTAAAATTTGTTTACTTCAAACGTTTATATTTTTTAACCACGCTTTATTTTAAAACAAGGGGGTGTTTTATCTTAGTCCTAGAATCGCTTAAATGTAAACAAAGGGTCTAAGTTTAACACTTATTTTACCTGTAAACAACGCAATGTGCTGCAGTCACAACAAACTTTTTGCTCACTGGAGTTTCCCCACAGAATGTTTCCAGCACTGAATCAGGCATGACGATCAAGTAAACCTGTTGAAGTAAAAAATTACGAGTGCTTGTTTACATAAAATTTGAGATGTTAAATTTATATTTTCTCAAATTATTTCAGACAAGGTCAAGAGCAACTTCACTGTTATGTAAAATGTGTGGTGTCTGTAAATATACGCATAGTAATTTCCATGTATAGGATGGTTAGGGGAAAATATTTTATTTCTTCATCCACCTGAAAATAAACCTTATGTAATTTCATAAGCAAATACCAGCATGACAGTAATAAAAATATTTAATATTTTTCAGTTTCTCTTGACGTTTAAAAAAGCCCAGAGAGAGAGAGAGAGAGAGTTGTTGCCTAAATAACTTAAAATTAAATATTAAGCAAATTAACTATATTTAAAATAGGAATGTAACCAACGATGTTCGCATGTTCAGAGCTCACAGCCTAACGAAGAAATGTTTATGTTACTGTACCTAAGAACCTAACATTAACTAAATTCAGCTTTGAACCAAAACAGGTATAAATAATACGCATAATTGTTTATGGCTTTGCTTAATATGTATCTTTCAGATGTTTGATGTTTTTGCTTTTTGACTTTCATAATATAAAGATGAATATATTTACAAATGATAAAAAGCTAAAAGTGTCTGTTATTTTAGCGTTATTTCAAAAATAGTTCCTCTTAAAACGTATACAATTTTAGCATACTAATTCTTTGGTTACACGGATTTTACTTCATCAAGTATAGCAATGACAATACAGCTATTTTGCAATTACAATGAACACAAAATATTTGTTAAATAGTAATCTTTAACCGTAAACATTGTGTGATTAATGAAATAGTGCATTTCATATATCCTTGAAAGGAATTTATTTTACAAGAGTACAAATACGCTTTAATACTTTTGAAACATATATCCTTTGACACTCCACACAGCTCTGACAAACTATACTCTTATTTGCTCATTCTAGATGGTTGACTAATTGGTCTAACACATGGCGGTACCTCCCTTTGTAGTGTGAGCTGTCTTCAAAAGTCTTCAATGTGCCAGACTTGTCTTACTCACACTCGAACACAATTGCAATAGTCCACGACATGCATGTTCGTTTGACATGGCCATCACGATCAGAAAAACCTTTCATTCGTGTAAAACAACACCAACAACTTGGCATTGACGTGAAGCAGTTATTTTATGTATTTGCTAATAATTCAGGCACAAGCACACAGTGCACAGTTGCATATCTTCTGATGCTAAAGTATTATTTAACGCAAGTTTGTTTTCTGTATGCAACACCGTAGAAAACTAATAATTTGGCAAGGATTCCTTTCTTGGTATGACATCCCCACTGTCGTTGTAGGAGAAAAACTACAGGCTATCGATATATTGTACAACTATCGCAAATCTTTGATAATTTAGATGTTAACAGAACGAGTAGAGATAAACACTTTCAAATTAAAAACCTTTCGATTTTTCCATAAAGCTCAGTAGGATGCACATTTTCACATAAGTGGATGTTCCCGCGATGACGCATGAATCATCTATGAAGAAAGCATATAGGCACAAAAGGCCTATATGCTTAGAACATACTATTTCGAACATTTGGACAATGTGTCCGTTCGAAGTGGCTTTACGCTGAAGGTACGAGGTTTCCTGACATACATGTGTGGAGGAAATTCTGAAAAGATAATCACTGAGAACTCCTGGCTTATTTTAATTCCAAACTTAAAGTTGAAGTGGTAAAGGAATTATTTAAAAGACGCTAAATATTAGTTTTTCAAGATACTGTATGCCTGCCATGTGGAAGCATCTTTACTCCATGAATTAAAAACAA
>NQII01009732.1:0-47694 GCA_002778355.1 Clitarchus hookeri | reverse complement strand
AAGTTTATAACCTTTAGTCACGAAATTTAAAAACGTGACACGTAGCAATAGAATAACAACATGAAAATTGTATAACCTATTTTCTATTTTCTGACTTCCATGTAGAATGGATACCATAATTTTAATTTACCTCTACAGTGTCACTGAATTTTAAATGTTAGACTACTGTATAGCGAATTCTATTTGTAAGTCCCCTATTATTTCTTTTGTTCTCAGTGAAGTCCCTAGCTACTGTTAAAACGATTAGATTATTCAATATACGCAGCAATTATCTTAGACAAATGATAGCCTATATACCTTTTTCTGAATATTTCTTAGCATTCCAATAAAAATTCATTTATTCCTTGATAGTTACCTACACTTGCATTTGCAATAATAAATGGTTTTCTGACAATTCCTACTTTTAGTTGACTCAAAACTTTCTAAAGTTCTGCTTTAGAGTATCCACTATATGTCCTGTCACAACATTTTAAACACAAATATTACCACGTGTCTTCCGCGTTTCAAATATAAAATATTATCTTATTTCCTTAGCTGTCCAAACAATTCTGGTAAATATATAGAAAAGAGTGTCACATAAGCGTTTGCAATTTAGAACCAAGTCTGGATGTGCTACGTTAACAAATGTTTACATTAAATAGGTTTCTTGGCGGTATGATTACAGAGTTTATCAGTTTGCTCCTGGTTTAACATTAAAAAAGAACTTTTAGAAAATACACAATTATATAGAAGGTATTTCATACATCATTGTTATTGATAAGGTTTGGCCATTTCATTTATAGGACTATCCAACTGGTAGAACTGCCAAAATAGTATACAATAAAAACTCAATATAATTATAACTCCATAAATGTTTAAATAAAAATAATGTTAATGAAAATATGAGAACTCTGTGTTACAATTTATTTATATTTAATTTCGGGTAAGTCATAAAATCTCATTTTTGCGTTTTGTAGTAAAGTAATTTTCTATACCAAACTCAGCGTATGCAACGATTGTTGTAGTGTGCATTAATCAGAACGGTCTCAAAGGTACAGTTAAACGCAACTATGATGAAAATCTACCCGATGAAGGGAACAGCCAAGAATATGAACAGCTGACCATAAAATAATATACAGTAAATAGGCAAATAGAAGTGTAAAGGTTCGTTGAAACAAATATTAAAAATAAAATAAACAAAGTATAAGGGTTCTTTTCATATAGTTGCGGATTTTCACCACGTAACCTTCACTAGCCCATCACTAGATACCTGAAAAATTCGCGTTTTCATTTCGGGACAAGCTAGAATTCGAAACCTCTTACGTTTGTATTGCTAATGCTATTGGTCCACCCGTTAGTTTACACCTCCTGGACAACTCTGAACCAATAATAAACGCACAGTGAAATGCAGATCGAATCTCCGTATTCCGCTAATACTACAAGCAATCAATGAACAGTCATACTTCCATGATTTTACGTACGACAATGGAGTATAGCCTACAGGTCGTTGAACTCATCACAAACACACGTGATACGACGCCTACGTGTCGCTGGGCACCGAGCAGCACAGGACCCCCGCTGTTCTCGCGCCACTGGCGGGCACCGACGTATCGCACTAGTCTGTATCGACTGCATAGACGTATCGACTAGTATGGACTAGTAGGCCATCAGCGCCAACAGTCGCTAATCTCTTCTAAGTTTTACCGCCACGTTAACGTCACGCCGCTATGTTGATGAGATGCTGCGGCATGTGACAATACCACATCTACAGGTTGTCCTAAACACACGTTTTCAACAGGATAATGCGCGGGTACATGCAGCTCAGATCTGCATCAGCGCTTTCCTAAGTGGGCAGATAGTTCCTTGGCTCGCCTGATTCACAGTCTCTGGCCAATTGAGAATCTGTGGGACTAGATTGGACGTCAGGTGAATACCCTTCCATCTCCACAATATTACGATGAACTGTGGAGTCGGATCAACAACACATGNAGATTGGACGTCAGGTGAATACCCTTCCATCTCCACAATATTACGATGAACTGTGGAGTCGGATCAACAACACATGGTCCACGATGCCCCAGGACGCCTTTCGGACACTCATCCAATCGATGCCATATCGAGTTCAGCATTGTATCGCCCAACATTGAGGTGCCACTACTTACTTATCAGCCTTTATTTTAGGACATTGGGGCCTTGGCTGTATATGGAAAGAAAATCATTTTTTTCTACGCCTTTTTGAGCATTGCTTCTCGGTATGGCATTATCTTTGTCAGACAGTGTTTTGTCTTTGAGTGTGTTCCTTTATTAGAGATAGGACGGTTGATTCTAATATACGATGAATAATTAGGTCGAAAGGGATTCGAGGATTCNGTGTTCCTTTATTAGAGATAGGACGGTTGATTCTAATATACGATGAATAATTAGGTCGAAAGGGATTCGAGGATTCTGGTATTCACGACAGATTCTGACTTACTTATAACAAATGAGATGAGTTAACCCGATTTTGATAACTCTCAGTCATGCGAAATAAAAACATAAATTAAAAACATTTATGAATATTATAAATATGAAGTTATGATTACAGAAAGCACTTAATTCTACTATTTTGCCATAAAGAGTTTATTGTGAATTCGTTTTTGTGGCTCTAGTCACATTTTTGAGCATAGAAAAGATATGAGTCACACTTCTGCTCGGGCCGCGTTAGCTGAGCGGTTAGCCTGCTCACCTCCCACCAAGGCGAACCGGGATTTAATCCGTGACCGGGCCACTCCCGGATTTTCGCATGTGGGAATAGTACCGGACGACGCCGCTGGTGAGCTGGTTTTCCCGTTTCCCTTGCACCTTCATTCCGACGTTGCTCCATACTCACCTCAATGACCCTCATCGGCTCGCAANTGGTTTTCCCGTTTCCCTTGCACCTTCATTCCGACGTTGCTCCATACTCACCTCAATGACCCTCATCGGCTCGCAAGACCTCTCTGTTAAGAGCCGTCCAAATATCTTCACTCACACATACTGCTGCTATGGAAAATAAATGTTTGAGGAAGTAAGCTGTGAAAAGGACCTGAGACCGGGATATTACCGTTGTTTGTAGTTATGAGAATAAAGCTTAGTTTAAAAATATTGAAAAATTATGCTTTAAGAATAATGACGCAAGTGCCGATCACGCTCATGGAATTCAGTCTTCAGTATTTATCGTTTCACAGTAAAGATATTAATTTAAAATACAGCGTTTATAACTATACATTCACCTGATTGAATAAATGTATCACTGCCTGTTTTTTTTAAAGGCAACATAGACTTTTCTCATAAATATTCTACTTGTGCTCCAAATCATCGCTTATGTACAACGTCGCTTTCCGCTTTACATTTCGGATTTTATTGTAATTGGTGCGAAAAGTCGAGACTATGAAATAACTTTTAATTCTATCAATAATGGTTCACACATAATTGTTTGTCACTCATAAAATTTACGAAATATATCATAAGATAACTTTTTGTGATCCGATTCAGACGCCCGGGCGTCTCATGTTTGGCACTGACGATTTCCTGCATCGAAAATTTACGTTTTTAGCCAACGACACCAGCATGTTTTACAAGACGTCCATACTAACATTGGATGACACATTTTTCATTACTCTTCTGTCGTGCTGGCTGGCTAGGGCGTGGATCGCCCGGCGTGGCTGGTGTCCGACGACGGTTGACTTCGAGGTCCGATGGGAACTGACTCAAGAACACCGACCACGACTATGGCAACATGACCTCTCCGTCCGCTTGCAGAATAACGACTGACTTTGGCTCCGAAGATATGGGGCGCTACCTGCCTAGTGACGTCACTTCGTCCTCATTGGCTCGCAACGGCTGGCCAATCCAAGAGTCTTGAAGACGACGTGGACGGGAGCAGAGTACTAGAGGTATCGGCTCCAGTCAGTGCTCATGGATGAAGTTAAGTAATGCATANCCGCGCCACTGGCGGGCACCGACGTATCGCACTAGTCTGTATCGACTGCATAGACGTATCGACTAGTATGGACTAGTATGTCCAGCTTTAACCTAACAACTCGACTGCCTAGCTGTTCGCCGCGCGCCGGCTTCCTGCGCGCACGCCGCTGCACTGCAAAGACGCTGACACGAGGCATCGTGTTGCAGCGCTTCCTCTACACTCGGCGCCTCATATGTTGCAGATACTCTGTGCAACGTACATCACCTTACAAAAGTGTTGTTCCGAATACACTTATCATCCCTAACTTTGGCAGAAAATGTTTTGCCAAAGAGTAGCAAAATTTTTTTTCGAACATACTATCTTGTTTTACCAAACAGATGTATAAGTTTACAGTGTTAGCGATATGTACACAGAAATAGACACCAAACAATGCATGAACGCTTGAGGAGAAATTCTATTGTCATATTTTATTTATCTTGTTAGGTGTTCCGAAGTAGTGTCCAGAAGGATATTTGCACTTTCGTGGTTGAACCGGAGCTTTGAGATGGAGTTAAGCGCGCCACGGACCGTCACATCAGACGTCATGACGTAAGCACACTCGTAATCTACGTCAGACTACATTTTGCGAAGTACAGAGGGCGATGTGGATACTCCGATATCAACACGGGCAGTGTCGTGCCGATTGGATGNGACTACATTTTGCGAAGTACAGAGGGCGATGTGGATACTCCGATATCAACACGGGCAGTGTCGTGCCGATTGGATGAAGCTGGTTTGTCGTCATCGTCATCGCTTAGAGTGGCGTCGCCTTAGAGCTGCGCGGGGTGCATAATGGAACAGTGTAATCTTCGGCGACGAATCCCGTTCGTTTCCCAACAATGATGTTCGCCGCGTGAAAGACTGTCGGCGACGTGTCCGTAGGGCGGGTTGCTTCACCGCAGCAGAGCATCACAGCCCATCAACGCGGGGCCTTGGTTTTGAAGGCCATCAGCGCCAACAGTCGCTAATCTCTTCTAAGTTTTACCGCCACGTTAACGTCACGCCGCTATGTTGATGAGATGCTGCGGCATGTGACAATACCACATCTACAGGTTGTCCTAAACACACGTTTTCAACAGGATAATGCGCGGGTACATGCAGCTCAGATCTGCATCAGCGCTTTCCTAAGTGGGCAGATAGTTCCTTGGCTCGCCTGATTCACAGTCTCTGGCCAATTGAGAATCTGTGGGACTAGATTGGACGTCAGGTGAATACCCTTCCATCTCCACAATATTACGATGAACTGTGGAGTCGGATCAACAACACATGATCCACGATGCCCCAGGACGCCTTTCGGACACTCATCCAATCGATGCCATATCGAGTTCAGCATTGTATCGCCCAACATTGAGGTGCCACTACTTACTTATCAGTCTGTATTTTAGGACATTGGGGCCTTGGCTGTATATGGAAAGAAAATCATTTTTATACGCTTTTTTGAGCATTGCTTCTCGGTATGGCATTCTCTTTGTCAGACAGTGTTCCTTTATTAGAGATAGGACGGTTGATTCTAATATACGATGAATAATTAGGTCGAAAGGGATTCGAGGATTCTGGTATTCACGACAGATTCTGACTTACTTATAACAAATGAGATGAGTTAACCCGATTTTGATAACTCTCAGTCATGCGAAATAAAAACATAAATTAAAAACATTTATGAATATTATAAATATGAAGTTATGATTACAGAAAGCACTTAATTCTACTATTTTGCCATAAAGAGTTTATTGTGAATTCGTTTTTGTGGCTCTAGTCACATTTTTGAGCATAGAAAAGATATGAGTCACACTTCTGCTCGGGCCGCGTTAGCTGAGCGGTTAGCCTGCTCACCTCCCACCAAGGCGAACCGGGATTTAATCCGTGACCGGGCCACTCCCGGATTTTCGCATGTGGGAATAGTACCGGACGACGCCGCTGGTGAGCTGGTTTTCCCGTTTCCCTTGCACCTTCATTCCGACGTTGCTCCATACTCACCTCAATGACCCTCATCGGCTCGCAATACCTCTCTGTTAAGAGCCGTCCAAATATCTTCACTCACACATACTGCTGCTATGGAAAATAAATGTTTGAAGAAGTAAGCTGTGAAAAGGACCTGAGACCGGGATATTACCGTTGTTTGTAGTTATGAGAACAAAGCTTAGTTTAAAAATATTGAAAAATTATGCGTTAAGAATAATGACGCAAGTGCCGATCACGCTCACGGAATTCAGTCTTCAGTATTTATCGTTTCACAGTAAAGATATTAATTTTCAAATACAGCGTTTATAATTATACATTCGCCTGATTGAATAAATATATTCACTGCCTGTTTTTTTTTAAAGGCAACATAGACTTTTCTCATAAATATTCTACTGGTGCTCCAAATCATCGCTTATGTACAACGTCGCTTTCCGATTAACATTTAGGATTTTATTGTAATTGGTGCGAAGAGTCGAGACTATGAAATAACTTTTAATTCTTTCAATAATGGTTCACACATAACTGTTTGTCACTCATAAAATTTACGAAATATATCATAAGATAACTTTTTGTGATCCGATTCACACGCCCGGGCGTCTCATGTTTGCCACTGACGATTTCCTGCATCGGAAATTTACGTTTTTAGCCAACGACACCAGAATGTTTTACAAGACGTCCATACTAACATTGGATGACACATTTTTCATTACTCTTCTGTCGTGCTGGCTGGCTAAGGCGTGGATCGCCCGGCGTGGCTGGTGTCCGGCGACGGTTGACTTCGAGGTCCGATAAGGACCGACTGAAGAACACCGACCGCGACTATGGCAAGATGACCTCTCCGTCCGCTTGCAGAATAACGACTGACTTTGGCTCCGAAGATATGGGGCGCTACCTGCCTAGTGACGTCACTTCGTCCTCATTGGCTCGCAACGGCTGGCCAATCCAAGAGTCTTGAACACGACGTGGACGGGAGCAGAGTACTAGAGGTATCGGCTCCAGTCAGTGCTCATGGATGAAGTTAAGTAATGCATATAGACCCTTCAGGTCTTGTAATAGATAGTTCTTCGCTCAGATGTAACTAAATTTATAGGTTTTAATATCGGTTTCATTTTCCTTCAGTAAACATATTTTGAAAAAAAGTTATGCTCGAACTGCAGCGAAACATTATGTGGGATTAGAAAGTCATGTTAAGGAGATAATATTTCCGCTCACACATTTAGATGAACGCTCGTTTTTGGAGCTAGCGGAAACCGTTAATGGGGGTTGAGAAAGTAAATGGAAGATATGTATTTTATAATTGCCTGCCACGTAGGTAAAATGTTTTATTTTAATCAGTATTTATGTTTAATGCAGAGCGGAGAATTTGCTATTTTATAAAGATTTAATAGAATTTATCTCGCAACATTTTTGTCAATAATGTTTTATAATCACAAGAAATACGTTATATAAAACTTTATCAGCAAATAACGTTATTTTCTTTTCATAGGGTGCACAATATGTTCCTTGGCAGGATTGATTTTCCTTTTCTGCCATACATAACATCTTACCTTGAAGTTTGCCAATTAATCTGTTTTAATGAAGTGTTCTCGGTGAAGAGAACAGGATAATTAATCTTTCGAAGGTTGTTTGAAATGAAAATTGCCAGCATTCTGAGGGGAGACTTAGTCCTGTTTGCCAAGGTGGCGAAAGAGCGGGTTTTCTCGGGATAGCACAATTATTTACAAAATTCCAGCAAAGCTAATTTCGGTTAGTTTACAGACAGCATAAGAATGTAAAACATTTTATTACACTGATAGCCAAATTTATAATTATTATTTTTCATAATAACTAACATAACAATTAAAAAAAATATGCGTCATGTACACGTGGGTCCTCAGTTATATAGGCTGCTCACTGTAAAGTGAACACTTTTGAGACCCTGGTTAATTTTTCGTTTCAGCCATATTGTCATGTTAGTAGTAAACACAGTGTGCGTATTCCACTGCACTCGGAAGTTGACGTCTAAAGCTAAATTCAAATATATTTATTGACTTTTATTACAAATGAGAAGGCTTTCTTAAGTACTCACTTTACCGTGAATAGTCTATATCTTGTATCATGTAGGATGTCACCGTAGTTTATACATTCGCGTAAGCGATATTGTAGCTCGTATGTGCAACGCATATTACATGCTATAAACGTTTGGTCGCATCTCGTGAGAGAGATAGAAAGCAGTGGCAATGGGGAAAGAGAGAGAGATTTAATGTGTAATAAGCTCCCTTTATCTTACAGAGGTGAAAATTGCCTCTTTTCACCCTTGGCCTAGCGAAAAGGAGGCGGATATACCCCACGTTAATGTCCCCAGGGTAGAGAGCTTTGCTGCCTTTGGTCTCCAAGGGTTTCCACCCCTGGGGTTCAGCCAGGAAGCACCCTTTTACGACACAGCGACCCTCATTCTCCAGCAGGTGTGGACGTGGGTGTTCTCCCTCCCAACCGTTTCCTCATATCCACCCTCTTCAGGGCTTAAAGGAGCCTCTCGGAAATGAACTACTACAATAATTTAATCTGCTCCACCAGGGGCTTTAGGGAGCATTTGCGGCAGAAACTTCATCTCCCTAACTATCAAAACACAACTCATGTAAGCGATCGTCAGCATCTATTTGAATGCCACAACTGCGATATCAATCCGAAATTGTTGACAACGAGTTTAACGTACAAATATTGCATGATAATAGGGATTTCTGCAATCAGCCGTTAAGCGCCGTTTTAAATCTGCACATGGACGCGAATTCAATGTTTACAGCTACACGCACGCACGCTTTATGCATTTCAGAGGTTTTTTTTTCGTTAAATTAGTTTCATAAACTTGCCACATACTTGGTACTTGTAAGATTCTTGTGGAGTATTCCTACACTACCAATCGCTTTCAACACATTCTACCGCTGCATATGTTTCACTTGTGCTATCTTTAACCCGGGTGAATTATATTTTAGTTTTTACAACTACATGTTTTTTTCTTGTGCATATAAACTTCGGAGTGAAACAGTAACGATTAAAGTATGTGTTAGCCATTTTGCAACAATTGAGTGAATTTAGCAAGCGCATTCGCATTTCATTAGTTTTAATAGGACACATTTATAACCCACCGCTTCTGAACAGTATTTTTTTCTATATAGAAACCGGAAATAATAATTTACCAACGAAACGTCGCATACAACATGATATGTTAATAAATAGAGGAATTGATAGCTGTGCACGATTACAAAGTTTGTGTTATACTTCAAATAAATCCATTTTTGGAGGTAACCATTTCCTCCAAAAAAGACCATTGCACTGTAAACAAGAAGTTGCTGATGAAACTAATGACCTTATTTTAATCTAAATGGGTGAAACCAGTTTTTCATCAAGTTCTAAAACGTTTAGGTAGTAGGTAGGCATTGATGTCTCGTTGAAAGGAATATTTCTAGAGATGGAACCAGAAACATATTCAAAACTAGTGAGAAGATTATAAATACACACGTGCCTTATCCGGGACTTGAACCCAGAAAACCTCTAACAAAAGCCACCATGCAATCAACTGCATTACGGAGGTACGATTCGGAGCATCAACTTCGGAAAATGTAACTTTTCTGACGCATTTTCACAGTTTTGGCTAAGGAGGGACCTTCATTTCGTCTTTATCACTTCACAAAAGTTCCTTCACGCGGCCTTGATGCTGGTAGGATGTTGTCGGATATTCAACCTTCGTCAACTTGCGGTTTCACAAGCTCCCTCGTTACCGACTCGAAAATTGTCTTCTCTCCATTTTCTTGTTGACATACATTACTTGCTTTTAAAATGCACAGTACATTGTGTTTAATTTAATATAGGTTATTGTTGTTTGTTTTATTGCTTCTTCACTTTGTTCTTCGATGGCATTGTTGTGAGTGATGAATATTAGGTACGAGAATGACACCCTTATTTTTTGGGCAGTGTGTCACAAGAGTGCATTTTTCTTGAGATCAAAAAACCGAGCTCGTAGGTTCTCGATTTTTATTTTCTTGTAATAGCTTGTGTATCTCCGCTTTCGGTTTTTTGAAGGAAGTCTGAATACTTTAATTTTCTTAGTACAATTTAGTCACAGGAGTGTAACTGTTAAATCAGTTGTCCACTGTGATATATCCCTTATAATTTTAGGCTTGTTTTACTAGTCTAAGTACTATATTTTCAGCAGAATAACATGAACTGTATGGTCAAGTTCCAACATACGTCTCCAAGTTTAATGTATATACAGCACCCTTCAGCAGCAGCCCTGCTTTTCCGTTACTACAGAGTGGGTTGTTCCAAGGATCGGGGGGGCCGCGGGGGTATAGTGGTCAGACAAATCGCCTCCCAACAAGGTGCACCGGGTTCGATTCCCGGCGGGGCCGCTCCAGGATATTCACATGTGGGAATCGTGCTGGATATTGCAGCTGGTAAGGGGATTTTCTCCGAGAACTCCGGTTTTTCCCACCCCTTAATTTCGATGCTGTTCCATACCTCGTTTCACCCTCATCGTCTCTCAACGCCTCGGTGTTAAGAGCAGTCGAAATCTCTCCACTCCAAGCGTCTGCGCTGGTCGGATGCGCTTCTACCGCCCGCGAGCGACACGATGCTGGATCGGGTGGGTGTGAAATACGGCCGGTTGCACGGTGACAGCGGCGCCCATCAAGATTAACATTTTAATGTCCGAGCGAATACATTTGCAGGTGCCCAGGCCGGCGCTCGGGCGACGACAGGCATAACTCACTCGGCGTGGCGGCCACCACGGGGCCCAACCCATCTCCTTCTTCCCTTTACACTCCTCGCCGCAAGCGGCATATCGTGCGAATGCTACCTCCGACTCCGTACAATTACCGGTACCCACCCACAAAACCAAAGGGGTTGGGAATGGAATTTTAAGGGTGGAGTGGGGGACCTAGTTTGTGCAGTTTGGACATTTCTGTCATCTCTAGTATTATCACAACTTGCACTTGCCGGCGACTACTCCACAAACTGCATTGTCCATTTGCGTTCACGGCGACATTCCATCATTCCATAGGGCAGAGGGTTGGTGCGCCGCCGGTCCGGGGTGCGGGAGACTCTGGGTTTGAATCCCAGGTAAGGCATGGCTGTTAGTTTAAGTAAGGTCATAAGTTAGTTTGTAAGCCGTCCCCCTGATAAGCCTTCAGGCATAACACCAGTTATAACAACAGTTAATAAACCCAATACAATGCAATACAACACAATACAATTAGCGTTCCCTCGATTAACAGACAGTGGTTTCTCTATTCGATATTACGTTCACAATACGTCATAGCTTTACGTACGTATTTAAATATTGTTTTATAGAAAGAGCAGAGAACTATAAAAAACATTTCGTTCTCTAAATAATAAATCAATTTTTGTGTTAAACTGTGTTCTTAAAACATGTAAATTGATTGTTTCAAGACAATAATACTAGTAAGTTCAACGTTTGGTATCAAACGTCAAAATTTTAGTAAATTGTTATACTAATATGACTACTATTGGTTATCTCAGTCAGCGGAAAACATCATGAAACAAAACCTTCACAATTTACAAAAAGGAAGAGGAGATATATTAACTGTGCTCCACGAAGTTCCTTAGTTTATGTAATTTGTAAACTTATGTTCTGAATTTTCAGTTGAAATAAATCATAGATTATGAACTGGCCTACACAGCGTATATGGTTCAAATTTTCTACAAGCATTAATAATATTATGTTTGCCTGTTTCTTCGTGTGTAAAACTCACGACCTTACCTTTCAAAAGTAAAAGAAAAAAAACTTTTGAAAATTACGTATTTTGAAAGTTTTTTGTTTTGTTAGTTAAATGTTATGCTAAATAATATATACTTAATTTGATCACACGGACGGTTCCATAAAGTTTTGTTTTTATGCGTCCCTGTCAAGTTATGGCATTTTTCTGACAACCACAAATTGGAACATGTGGTTGTTCGTAAATAACAGGCCGAAATTATTTTGGCGTTGCAAGATTATTGCTTAGTTAAGAACATACACTTCTCATTCGATAAATAACATTAAGTTATCAGTAAAATATATATTTTCATTTTTATAAAATAAAAGTTGGTTACTGATATAACTAATGAGCTTAGTTTCTTCTACGTAGATGTAAATAATTTTTAATAAAGTTTTTAAAAGCTTATATGGCAGGTAAGTAGGGCCTGGTGTCTCGTTGACAACAATTTAATTAATGATGAAAACAGAAGCAAATGTAACTCTAGTGATGCAATTACAAATAACACACGTGCCTTGCCCTGGATTATAACCCAAAACCCTCGTACAGTAAGCTGGAACTGCATTACGGTGGTAACATTAGGAGCACAGACTTTGGATATTATCTGTATAATATTTTGGTGGACAGATAACTAAACAAACATTTTTAGAATGCCGTCATTTTTAAAATAAGTGCTTGATTGACTTAAAATTTGTAGGTGTAAATAACCTACCGTAGCGCTAATTCAATGAAGAATTTCGTTTGGAAGGGATCGGTAGTTTATTTATGGTGATATATAATTAAAAAACAGTGATTATAGGTTGGTACATTTGATGTGTAATAAACAGTTTCAGTTCACAAAGTTTGGTCGCACTTGGCCAAATGTTATGGTATAAATACAGTAGTAAATAAACCTCAACATTATCGTATGGACCCCATTTCAAAAAAGAGTTTATCTATTTAAGTCGCAGACGTGTACATGGCCTACCATGGTATTACTTTCATTCCAAATATTGCAGGGGCCGCGGTGGCTGAGCGGTTAAACTGCTCGGCTCTCACAAGGGCGAACCGGGTTTAATGCCGGGACGGATCCCTCCCGGATTTTTGCAAGTAGGAATCGTGCCAATAGATGCCGCTGTTTGGCAGGTTTTCTCGGGATCTCCCGTTTCCTACCGCTTTTGCATTCCGGCGCTGCTCCATTCTCACCTCATTTCACCCCCATCGGCTCTGAATATCTCGTTGTAAAGAGCCTCCCAAATCTCTCAATTCAACATAACTCCAAATATTGCAAGAATTGGTTAAGTAGTTTCCAAGATATAACGTCGAATATATATTTTTCATGCAGTGTTACCTTCCAAAATGACAAACCAATAACAGTATCTATTTCCAAATTTAAAATTTACGAGATGCACAACTAGCAGACAAAATTTGGATTAAATCAGAATCTGGTTCTTAAATTACGGCCTAACCCCAAACTTTTAATAATAATAACAGTTATTTTGAAAAAAATATACCCGGCCTGGAAAAAAAACTGTTAAAGTGGAATTACCTTACTAGTTCTACATGTGTGCCCAGTTTGGCGAATTTCGGTTAAAACGTTCTAAATCTTTAAAATTAGTTTTTTGTGGTAGGGGGAGGAGGGGGCAGAAATACACACAGGCAAGTACACATCAACATACACAAACGANTGGAATGACCTTACTAGTTCTACATGTGTGCCCAGTTTGGCGAATTTCGGTTAAAACGTTCTAAATCTTTAAAATTATTTTTTTGCGGTAGGGGGAGGAGGGGGCAGAAATACACACAGGCAAGTACACATCAACATACACAAACGACTATTCACACTGACTAGAAAATTATCTCATAAGTCTATCATTCCTTCTGAAAGTAGGCTAGAAATGCGTGCATGCCTGACAAGAGCACGTGTTTTGAAACGCCAAAACTAGTTACCAAAGGCAGGTAAACAAATGTTTTACATTTCAGTTTGCTCGTAATGTAGTTTAATATCAAGTATTATATCTTGATGTAAATGTTAATTATAACTTTAAAATATATAACAAAGGAGTTTAGAAATATTACTTTATTAATAAAACAATATATGGACGATCATTTTGAACGTATAAATGTTCCTGCATGTGCACCTGTTAAACGATAACTGGAGGCATAACAAATTTTCCTGTTTTTGATTTACATGCAGCTCGCGATAAATAACGTCGCAATACTCATCCGGTTAGTTAATTAACCGATTCCCTACGAAGGAACAGGAAATTTGATTCTAGCGGAAAGAATAGACAGGAGTTTTATGCAGGCGAAATTTATCTCGTGAAGGGCATCCTTCTTTTTCTGCCACTCGCCTTCACCGTCGGCTGGGAGGAATCACAGAGAATGTGGAAAACGCCATGCACTTTGTCACGTCGTGTTACATATGTATCTCGTCCTTGGAGCTTCCTACCGCTGTNCCTCTTCCCTTTCCTCACACCCCCCCCCCCCGAAAAGCCTCTGACAATAGGGCGGCGTGCGGCCCCAGACGGGGGAGAAAAGAGATTCTTATTAAAAGGCACTCCGCGCAAAAATCTGCAGGGGTTTTCGCCTTCTTCATGCCTTCGGCTTTGACGGATGGCGGCGTAGAAGAAGCGAGGAAGCGGTGGCGGAAGGATTTTTTTCTCTTTCCGCTTCCCATCCACTGGTATCGGTTTGCGTGCTCGGAATGGCGCGATTTGTTCTTCTGGTCTGAGCTCTGTGACTTAATGGCAAGGCATTTGTTAGCTTCGACTGGAATACGAATACGCTAGAACTGCTTAAACAGTATAGAATGAAGTCAAGTATATTAGATTTGATATGTGTGTAGGTGCATATATAAAATATAGCAATGTAATGCGTTTCATATATGTATATGTACATACACACACGCTAGTTGAACTACCTGGCCTTGTCCAGGTATGGTTTCATCTTTTAACTGTCTACAAATGTAGGCTTTTCAGTAAATAGTATTACCTTGCTGAATGTAACAGCCTTGAAGCCATAGTACCATATGGAGAAAAATAATTTTTTTTGTAATCATGGTATTATGCGTTATTTTATTATTATTACCAATAACGTAACCGTTACTTGATTAGGGTTCCTGTCTAATTAGCCGATAGCTCTTAGTTGGTCCTACTGTATAATATTATACTCGAAGTATGTTAAGTAATGGGGATTTACAATAGTGAACTTACGTGAATACTTAAGTAAAAACTAAAATACACCAGACTGAATCTCATAGTATTGTACTGAATAGTTTCATTACTATTCCAACTGGTGGAACTATTAAATCTCTAAGTTTACATATTTTTAAAACACGACAAAGAAAACTACATTATTCAGTGAAGTTAGCCTCACGTAACAGTTACTGAATCTGTCCTGTCCCAGTGAATTTAACTTAACGTAATGTAACCCTTATTGAATCAGTTTTTAAACAAGCATACCCATAAAACTACAATTTTATATTAGGATAATAAAGCAAACTATGTTTGTCGTGCATAAATTGTAAGTGATGCATTATAACTCAGTTTCTAGTAGCAGCAGCCTATACATATTGGATTTCGTACGCATAATTATGTTAATTGTATAAGCAGAAATTCCACAGAGCACAAAAAGAACATGAAATATAATCACATGACGATTTTAAAACCTCAAAATCACGAAATATTCAGAAGAGTAAAATAGCTGAGAAAGCAACAGGAGAAATCCATTGAACTGAACGCTGGCAAAGGATGGTCGAAGTCGTCAATGAGATATGCACGGCCATATTTTTGGGACTTCGGGCACAATGGGAGGCCGGAGCGAATTTTCGCCTACACATAATTTAGGTTGTGTGCCGAAGGGCATCCCTGCCAAATTTGGTCCGGATCCGTCAAACGGCGTAGAATTGTACAGAGTTTATACTTTACATATATAAATTTCGACTTTTCTACACGATCGAACTTTTGCAATCATTTTGAGTGGTGATGTTTTCTCCGTTAACAACGAGACTAAATGTATTGCCATATGCATCTGTATACACGATGTATCTAAATTAGACCTGCAAACTTTAACTGCAGGTTAATCACGAAAAAGAACGTGGAATATACGACCCATTATCTAAAGTGAATCCTAAGAGTTGTACTTATATTTGAAGTTGGATCTGAAGCACAAGTTCATTGCAACTACTGGAGATGGGACATCGAGTGTCTGGATAATGTGTTAAGTTGCTTGTGACATGGGTTAATAATACACCTTTTAAATCCCAACTATGCTACATCGTCATGGAGATTAAGTTGAAGTAAGGGCAATAATCATGATTATTCCCATGAAATAATTTAACAGCGACAGACAGAAGTTGTGATGTTTACAGACAGTCGCTTCTATACACATTATCAAGGCACTAAATGTTCCACCTTAAATTTTTTCTCCCCGATATCTGTTATATACTATTGTTTCAGGAGCAACTTAGAAGACGTGTGCCACTTCTAATATTCACTTTAGATCGTAAGTCGTATGTATTGTTACGCACTAGCTGCTTTGTACCACCAGAACGAGTGCAAGTGGAGGACGGAGTAGTTAGATGATTTATTAACGCATGCGTTTTCAGCTGCAACCGGAGACGCCGCGGCCTTTGACAAAGGAATGTTAACAACGTGTGCCTGTTATGCCTAGCAGGGTGCGTGCCGCTCCCGACCTTGGCATCGGGTGTCTTTGAGACATCTGAAGAACGCTCTGGATTACTGATATCGTTTCCGTCAGCTAGACCCGGGTGCGGCGAACCTTCCAGGTCAAGGCCAGTGGCTATAAAAGACCCGTCGGGCCTCCGAGCCGGCAGATAATGGATGGATGAGTTTCAGCGATAGACGACTAGCGTGAAGAGAAGTTAGCAGCGAGAGAAGTGACCAGCGGGAGGAAAATCTGCGACTGCGAACATCAAAGCAGTGAAGAGTACGACTGCAGGCTGGACTATTGGATTGGATGGGTGAGTGGAAGACATTACAAATAATTACAACAGATTCGATGAACGTGTATTAATGATGAGTATGAGTAAATTACAATAACCAAACACAGAGATAAAGAACTCGCTTTGTAATAAAGAGAGTAATAGTGGTGATAGACAGATTAATATTGTTAATAATATCTGTCTAAATAAATTACGATCTAATTTTATTTCTATATAATTATAAAGATATCCATCCCTCACGAACTCGTTAACGCCCCCCAGGCGTCCATGTAACAATATATTTATCTTTGTTTTTGTGATAAACCCGCAGCCAAATATGTTCGTCTTATGTAGATGCATCCTGTATATCAGTAACTTTGTAGCCATATATTTAGTTTCGTTGCCAACTGAGAAAATATCGACACTCGAAATGCGATTTATAGTTCAATCCGGAAATGTATTTGCTTCAATCTTGGGTAAATAAATTTTCAGTTATGTAAGAGTCTCGTATCAAAGTGTTCCTGTCGATACATTTTAAGAGCCCCGATTAGCTGCACCATTTCGGACTTTTGAAACTAAAGAGCACCGCAGCGATAAGGACGACATTGGCATCCGTATCAAGTTACACGTAGCCTCTAACCGCAAGGCACTGAAATGGCGTGCAGCATTTTCGTAGTGCGTTGTATGAATGTATGAATTCACGTCGCGATCATACAATATTATTGGTGGACATCTTGTAAGGAAGTAAATGCAGTGGCCCAAACCAGTTACACTCATATTCACTTATGATATTTTAAGTTTCATCAGTATAAAATTCCCATTTTTGATTGTGTAGAAGGAGTTAAAAATAGTATACCTATTGCAGTATATTAGCTATCAAAAGATTATTATGGGGCCGCGGTTGACGTAGTGGCTAGAGCGATTTCCTATCACCAAAGTGCACGGGGTCTAATTCCCGGCGTGGGCACTCCCGGATTTTCGCATGAAGGAATCGTTCCGGACGATACCGCTGGTCGGAGGATTTTCTCGGGGATCTCCCGTTTCCCCCACCCTTGCATTCCAGCTTTACTGCATATCCCCATCGCTTCACCCTCATTGGTTATGAAGAACCTCTTAATAGACGCCCAAAACCTTCCACTGGACTAATATAGGGTGTAATTATTTTTAGTTTCAAGTAAAAAGCAGACTGAGAACACGTCCAGAAGTTTTATATAAATAACTACGCGTATTCCGAACACTATCCAATATATTTCACGCGCCCGATAAACAGTCCCGTCGCTGTCGGCAAATGTATGAATAAAAGCGAACGTGACGTTGACCTTCGCAGAATGTATTGAAAATGCTTGAAGCGCCAATGACCGTAGCCCATTGGTCGACTGTAACCCCAGAAATCACTACCGTTGCTGTTACGTTTCGTTAATTCCCACTCCATTTTTACAGAATATTTAAAAAAAATATGTTTTCAACAGAGCAACGAAAGAATAAAAATCTTACTTCCTGTAATATCATTAAGTAATATCCGTTCAAGCAGTCTGATTAAGTCATTGCATTAAATCCTACGAGACAATTTTTTTTTGCCTCTGCTACGCTTGAAGTATACGTGCGATCATATGAGAGCGCGTTTATTGTCAAACGTATGGCTCCTTGTCTCAAATAAATTATTCACACTCCGTTATCCATGATTCTCAGGACTTGGACTTTGACACATATGCTAGTCATGGCTCTGTATAACATAACCTTGACTTAATTTTTACTCAGACCGTTTTGCTCAAGTGTCCGCTCTCCGACATATAAAGACACAGAATACAATTAATGCCACTGAATGACCAGACTGGTTGTCGGTGGGTTAGTGGTTGAAATTTTTAGTACCAAAGAAGGCCTTCAGGAAAATATATTCCAGTTGAGAGGCTAACTTATTGAGCAGCGACATAGCTACGGCAATGACCTGGAAATAAAGTAGGATGTGGACGGAACTCCAATCGAATCATGAGCGTTCGGAAGTAATGAGAAACCTTCAAATTAGATGAGAGGTGTTCAAACAGAACCGAACAGCACACGTAAAATGACAGCACCTTTATAAACTCATTTTTATGTTAGCTGAAAGTTCGCCGCATTGATCTGAAGTACTTCGATCTCTCACCCAGGAAGCCAAAGCGTAGAAATGTCGTAACGCTGGTACTGTTTAAAAATAGAAAACGTTCCCCTCAGTGCTTATTAGTACTTTATGTGATCTTTTAACCATCTTCTAGTAAGAAAACGGGATATTTTAAAAACTTCTGAAGTAAAAGAATGACGCAGAATTCGAACAACTTGCGAGTCACAATTACAGGTTCTATTACGAGTCCATTGATGTACCTTTCTAAGACGTGAATTTATATTCTTGCAATACTTAAGCCACCCCTGCTATAAGAGGCATAAATATACAAAATGAGAGTGTGAAAAATATGTATATAGTTTATTAGATTTTATGACCTGATAATTTGTGTTCTGTGCATTTGCATAAACACTACAATACTGGTTGCCTGATTTTCAGTTGACGTAGAAAGAACTGTAGGAGGCAGTAAAGTGCATTTTCATATACAATTGTTATATAAAGATATGAATAAAAATTACTTGACCCCGACAGAGTAGTTGAAATTTATAAGTTTTATGTGACCCCGCGGCCACATGAAAGAAACCCTTAAAGAAGTACTGAAATTGTTACTTACGACCACGATCACTTTCAGTTGTGAGAGACGAAAAAATTTTCCACGCCAGGTAGCATACACTCGGTCACAAAAAGGAAATATGAATATTAATGTGACCGCTGTCTCGCACGTCATGCATTTTTAAAAGAAAATTTTCCTCATTGAAGGGTATATATAATACAAAGTACTCCTCTCGGGTCGTCAACAGTAGGAGGAAATGACTCCCGCCGCCTGCCTTTGATGTCCAGCTACCTCGACTGTAGCTCCGGCTAAGGAGAAGACCACAATTAAAAAATTGGTAAATAACAGAGGTAAGGAAATGTTATTGTCTATAACTTGCGCACAAAAATATCTATTGAAACACTTCCCATAAAGAATTGAAACTTTATAAGGGAGTTATAAGAACATTTGTAGTATGTTACCGCTATTATTAAATCTTCAACGAAACGAACGCCGAAATAGTATATTTTAATCCTCCAGCCATTAATACTGTATTTGAGAAAATAATGAATCTTAAGTCAACTAATTAAGAGTACGGCGAGGAAAATTTAAATGAAATTCATGTAAACATTTGCAGACATTCGACGGTTCTAACATTAAGCCAAAATAACACATGAAATACACATTTCAGATGATTTTGTAAATGTATAATAAGTTTTGGTTGTGTAAATTAATTACGTAAAATTAACGTGTGCTACGATTTAACATATGTAATTTTGAGGTTATGGATAGCCAAGGTACCATTCTTTTCGTAAGCTAGAACCATAACTTTGATGCTTGTGAGAAATATCCGGTTACTACGTCGAAAGAAAAGACAACACGATGACCAAAATACAAGCACATACGTTATTACATTTGCGGGCACAATTGATATCACGCCGATATAAATTTGTTCCTCAACGTTCACAAATGCGCAAAAGTAAAAAAAAATATTTCAAGTTTCATGACCGATCACGATTTTCTAACGTGAAAATGACACTGGGGTATGGAAACTTCTTTTTTTATATCTACGTTGCGATACAGACTTGTTGTTCCAAGTTGATTTTGCTACGTTTGCCATTTCCTTAGCAAGCATCGCGTTAAATACATGGGCCTAAATGCCGCTTAGAGATAAAAACTTTAAAATTTTATTTTATTTTTTCGTGATTGCTTTACGACTGATTTCGTTGGTCTACTAATTAAACAATATCAAAAGGTAAGACGATCTCCATTAGCAGACATTATATTGTAAGTTTTTTCCACTGTCCTTAGGAATTCCGAATGTGTTAAGAGCGTAAAATATGTATCAATATCTCATGTAGGTGCTATGTTTAGAAAATATATGTTTCAACGCGATTTCAGGGGAAAGAATTGACGTATTTCGTAAAAACCTTATTCGTTACATAAGCTTTATGTTTATCGATCAAGATGGCGCAGTGGCGACCCATTGATTTGGCGTTCTGGAAAACCAGCTGTTTGTTTCCTGGTCTGAACACCCTGATTTCGGTTTTCCATTGTTTCGTGAAATAACCCCATGAAAATTCTGTGTACGATTCCCCGTTCCTGTACCCCTGGACAAATTGCCGCATCTCTAATGACCACGCTGTCAACGTGACCTTGAGCCGCACCTACCAAAATTTATGTATGATTGATTTCGAAATCTTAGATATTGAATATCGTTTTTCTTAAATATTAAATATAAATAACGCGTTGTTTAATAACACCACGTTCCTCACACACTTTATCATTTGCGTAAACAATGTGACGACTGCACATGCCGTAACTGCCCGAAGGCAGGTTCGTGGATGGAACAGCAGAGTAAGCTGACTTCGAGGTATAGTCTGTTCGTGGGATCTTGACACATTTTTAAACGAACATTTCAAAAACTACCCCATGTATGACGTGTTGGCTTGTTTCATAATTATTCCCTGTAGTGAGTGAAAAGATTTGGGCTGCTCTTAAAAGCAAGGTCATGAGAGAGCCTATGAGGGCGAAGTGAGATAAGTATGGAGCAGCGCTGGAATGAAAGGACGAGGAAAACGAGAGATCCCCAAAAAAAAACTCGCGTGACCAGCGGCATTGTCCGGCACGATTCCCACTAGCGAAAATCCAGAGTGATATGCCATGTATCACAAGATTTCATACTTGTGGTAACATAAATTACCAAATTTCTGGTTGACGTTAACTCTTCCTTACATTCTATCTATGAATTACAATATTTCATTTATAAGTAATATTAATAGAAAAAAAGTGATAAAACATGTGTTTTGGTGATGCCTGGTAAGAAATAGTTCTCACGCAAAATATTAATAAAGTGAGTGCGCACGAATAATGTGCGCTGCCCCTTCGGTGTAATTTCCTAGACTAGGTTAATCTTAGTTTGCATGAGGTGGAGGAATATCCTGGAGGTTAAAGCTGTAGCAGGGTTTCAGGAGAGATGGACGTAACCATGGATCGACTAGAGAAGTCTGCTCCACCCACAGCACTCGTCCGCCGCTCCAGATTGTACGTGACGAGCGGGATAGGAGCAAACTAACTCCAAGATGCGTTGGTGGAGGTGAAGATGTACAGCGAGAAAGCTGGCGAGCCACCNTTCCGGCCTCCAGCGAAGGGACATGAAACCCAGTTCCCGTGGTGAGAAGTCAGCGAGCTACAGCTGCTCGAACACCCGGAATGACAACTTCCGAAAAGTTTATATTCCGGTGTGAACAATTTAAATTATTTTTTGTATCATAACTGCACAAATCAAATAAAATGAACAAAAATATATTTATAGTTTAAAAAATATTTCCTTGAATAATTTCTTGATAAACATTTAATTGCTCCAGTATCTCAAATAGAAATATTACCCAAGTTATCCAAAACCTTATTTAATATAATAGAAAAAAATTTTCAGAGCACACAATTTGCAATCTGAAAACAATTGCAGCACAAAACAAAAATATGCGCGGACCAAGATTATAAGAAAATGTTGGCATAAGATGTATTTAAAACTTGCTTATGTTATGCTATACGAATTCCATAATCATTCTCTATATTTTACTGAAAGCAAATGTACTTCGCTTGAAAAGTTAAATTTAACTTTACACGTAGTTAAAAATGATTTTCTTTGCAATTTTCTGTTCGTTAATTGTTCTTTAATGTTATTATAAAACTATATTAAAGAAACTGCTTTAAGGACATGACATTCCCTTTAACAGGTATCTGTGGAACAGTTTTTTAAATCTTTAAATTACTAGCGGAAGAAGTCAATTTAAAAAAAAATTATTTTATTGGCAAAGTATTCCGTAGGAAAGTGGTATAAGCAGACACACTAATCTGATTGAAGAAAGTAGGTAATAATATATATATATACATTTTTTTACCAAATTAGTACCAACCTTTTTGTATTTGCTCTGTTCGTGACATAACCCAATCGGCCGTATTTTTTCTAAGCAACAAAATAGATTCTACTAAACTTCCTTGAAATATTTGAGTGAAAATCGAAAACGAATTCTTACACTCTCTTTGACAATAATACTTATAAAAACTAGTTTGAATTTTTATAAAGAAAATTATTATAACTTAAATTCTGAGTTATGTTATTATTTTGCGAATTTGTTTACTTGACAAATAAAAACATTATATATATATATATATATATACACATACCTACTTGCAACTTTGATTAAAATATGTAAAATAAAAAATTTCCAATTTCTTATTGAAATCATATCACATAGAAAGTGAACTCTGCTACAAAATAAAACTACATTCGTAATTGCTCATGGTAGAGTTACGTCTAACGGAGCACTGAACCCAAATGCCCAACATGCCGAACTCAATATAAAGTATTATAAAAACCACGAAAATAGTCACAAAAGGGCAACGTAAGTTACTGAATATAAGAAAAATGCATATATTTTGTAGCACTGAAATATGATTATCTATAATCTAAAAACCTATTTTAAATTAACATTTAAGTGTATTTCAATTTAGGATGCTTAAAAAAGGACACTTTGCACGGAAACCTTCATCACGAAAGATTATCAAAATAATTTAATAAAAAAGTAGTAAAATTAAAAAAAATTTCGTTTACTTATTTCAGTTACTAGAATTTATTATTATTGTTACCGAAAGAGATACGCATAATATAAATAAAATAATTATTGCTAAACATTATTACAATTTCATTTATTTATATATATTCTTAAATAAAGATATATATTAGAAAGCGTTTTACTCTATAAATTATTTTTTTTTACGAAATGTGCTTTTTGAATTATCCAAAATGTAAATACGCGTAAATTTGATAAAAAAATTAAGTCTTAGTATTAAATTTTTTCAAAACATTCAAATAAGTAAATGTATCAGAATATTATTTTAATGTTACAGAGTATATCCTTGCTTATTTCATATTCAACTAAAATTTTGCTTATTTGATGCTTTTGTAGTGTCTGTATTATTTGTTAGTGCACTCTTCAAGTTGTACATTCAGTCGCAGTACTGCATCTTCAATAATATTTATGTCGTACTGCAAATTATACATGTAGATTTATCACATTGCAGCAACAATTCAGCAGAAAATACATTAAAATGTTTTGCGTTTATTACTCAAGAACAAACAAATTTAGAGACTACGCAAGTGTAACTGTACAATTTTGTTTTCTGCGGCAATACTCAATTAAATTATATATAAAATTTTTATGCAAATACAACACTTTGTCAGTAACTTTCACTCCTACACTATGAAATTTAATACCTACTATGTAAACGTAATTATACTATAAATGTCAGCACTATTTCATTAATGTATAATATTAATCCGTATACTAATGTTATGTAATTTCACTGATTGGATAGCACTTTTTCCTTCTTACAATAGTAATTTTTATTTAGATGGAGATTGTTGGGCATTCGCCATTGCGATACAGATGTCTGTCATGGAAAATCAAGACTGAGCACGAAAAAGTACTCAAATAAGACAAGTAAACTGTGGACGAGTAAATACTAGTACTAGTACGGTGGGTTTTCTCGGGTATATCCTTTTTCCCTCGCCCCTGAAATCCGGCGCTGCTTCATTTCCAACTCGCTCCACCCTGATCGGCTCGCAAGACCTTGCTGTTATGAGCAGCCAAAATCTTTCCACCCCCCTCCACTAATTTCGATGAGGAAGCAGATCGGTTACACATAGTCTGACGTATACAGTGGACTACTGTAACGTAATATGTTGGAATTCCAACTAACGGTGTGGGAGACAAACATTGTCTGACGTCTACAGTGGACTACCGTGACGTAATATGTCAGAATTGCAACTTACGGTGTGGGAACTAAACATTGTCTGACGTCTACAGTGGACTACTGTAACGTAATATGTCGGAATTCCAACTTACGGTGTGGGAACCAAACATAGTCTGACGTCTACAGTGGACTACCGTGACATAATATGTCGGAATTGACACTTACGGTGTGGGAGCCAAATATTGTCTGAAATCCACAGTGAACTACCGTGACGTAATATGTCGGAATTCCAACTTACGGCGTGGGAGCCAAGTTCCCAGTCAGGGAACACGTGAATGCGCTTGCCTTTTCTTTTATCTTGTTACTCGTTTATCGATTGACTTTTCGTCATAAAGCTAGGGCTAATATCCGCCGGCAAGGTGCTGTATGGTATTTATTTTAACTGCGTTGCGGTGCGTACGAAATCTGCGCTTTCTTTTTGTGAAACTAATAAACTTTTCGCAAAATTTTGTTCTGCGGAAAGAAACATGGTTCAGATAATGTGGAAATAGTAATTCGAAGACATCAAGAACACCCTTCAATAAAAGCTACTACAGTTTTCCCGATTGCTGTGCCTATGAAGGATAAATGTTAATCTAGGTTCGATAAAATTGCACTACATTTTGCTACAGGTTCTCCGTCAACACGCTGGAAAGATCTAAACGCCAAATAAATTTCTCGTGCAACAGCGACAATGCATTTGATATGATTGCCGGATTTGCATTACTTTTCCTTTTGCTTCTGATGCCTAAACGCAAGAAAAAACACCAGGACGGCCGGTTGTATGACAGACCACATTCGATCCCTCCCTCAGTGTTATACTCCCCGGTTATCGAAAAAAAAAAAGCATTGCAGTATTAACGCCGTTAATAAGGCAGCCCTCAAATTCGCTGATTTCCTATCACGGTCCCAGTGCACTCTGACGCGCACGTCATTTATCACTGGCGAACAAGCAACTGACAGCTTACCGTACGAAAACGGCAATTTCGCCAGCTTAACGGGCAGTTAACGTCATGTCATGCACCGCAGTCATTCTGGCTTGGAGCCAGAAAGCTTGTACCAATGAGAACGGAAAAAAAAAAAAAATTCAGCGCGCCTAAAAAAACGCCCAAATGGGGAATGGTTTTTATTGGCGAAACACTACTAATTGAGAACTTAATCTAGAAGTTATATCCTATAGTGCGGAAAGTAAGTGAAATATACTGGGAACCAGCAACCACTACTTCGAGCAGTGAGATAGATTAAAAATTAAATATAAAAAATTTGAATGTTTGTATATATATGTATATATATATATATATATATATATATATATATATATACATATATATAAAAGTGCGGTAGCTGAAGACATATTTCCATGCCATNACATATATATAAAAGTTTTAATGTATGTATGAGAGTTTCTACCTCATACTATTTTAAACCGCTCAACGGATAACAACCAAATTTTAAAGTGTACTCTTTAGTACTCAGTTTAAAATACTGTGTATGGGTTTCGGCCCCCCATTGGACAAAGAAAACCCCAAAAACTCATAAAAAATAGGTTCTTGTACCTTAATTCTATTCTTTTCGACGGATCAGGACGAAATAAGGGAGGAATTCACTTCAGTACGTAACTTTAGTAATAAGTATGCCAAAATGAGTCCCGTCCCCTGATTGGGCCAGAAATCCTCGCCCTAAAACGGGTTAGTGTGTCTCATTTATAACCATTTCTAGGGATCCACGCCAAATTTCGCAGGTATAAACTTAAATTCTTTTGTACGCCAAAATGAGATCAGAGGACCTTATTGTACCCAGAACTCCAAACCTATAAAATGAGGCAGTGTATCTAAATTCTACACCATTCTCGGATCTGGACCAAATTTGTCAGGGATGCCTTCCGTACCCAAATTAAAATACTGCGTAGACCAAAACTGGCGTTGGTTCTCATTGGGCCTAATATCCCTTTCACCAATTCTCTGAAACAGGGTCGTGTATCTCAATTCTATACTTTTCGACGGATTTGGCCCAAATTTGCCAGACATGTCCTTCTGTTTCCAACTTAAAATAACGTGTTCGCAAAAACCGGAAATAGCAGCCCCTTTTCGAGTCCGGAACCCCTTGAACTGGTTCATAAATCTCTGGACCCCTAGTGGGTTCGAAACACACAAAACCACGTCGTGTATCTCTTATTACTCTATTCTACCTGGGAAATGTCGGGTAGTTATGCCAGTAATTAAATAAACATTGGACATCTAATTAATACAATGCAGATTTTTTAACTGGTTGACACAGTACGTCAGTTGCAGCACGAGTTATAGGCCTCCCCGCAGCAAAACAGAACTTCAGCTAAATTTTGAATCAGCGTGTATATTGAAGGAACAGTATTATATCTTTGGCAAAATATTGCTAATTCGTAACATTTTCTCTACAAGGTAGCGATCATAATAAATATGGCAATTAAAATTCCATCTGATTTGCTTAGTCCTTTCCGACCCGCTTTAATTTGCGGTTTCAGGTGTTGCAAACGAACATTTTTATGATGCGTGCTGCACTTGGGTCGACAAAACACTTGCTTCGTTGTCACAGCCAACTAGCTGTAGGCTGTATGTTCGCTTATAAATATATGAACCAAATATGACATAGACTAATAAGATGGTTTGCGAATCATTTACCCACATGTACGACCATTGGTCATTGAGCTTCGCAGTGTACAGTACAAACAAAAAATTACCCACACGTGCGTAATGTACACATTTGTTTACACTGTGTCTGAATGGTCTGCGTTAAACACTGAAAATATTTTTAATTACATGGAAGATTGCTCAAACATATATGCATATAAGAGAGGTATTCGCAACATAACATAACGGTGGAAAAAAATTGTGTAAGCAAAAATAAAACTGATGTTTACCGTTTAAAAAGATATTTCTTTCTCAAATAAGACAAGGAAATTTGCAACTGTTTAATGAATGGTGATTTAAGATTTTTTATGTAATATAAATAAAAATGTGTACTGTCTTTAATAGCCAGATATTAATAAATTATGTATTATATCTGGTTAATGAATACTTCAAAAAGAATAATTGACAACCCTGCCACAATAACTTAGTAAAAACGTTATTGCTCAGTTCAGTACTGATAAACTGATTAATCGCTTTTTTTACATTTTACTCCTAAAAGATAAACAGCAGAATTGTTTGTGATATCTAGAATTGCCAACATTCATTTAAGTTTCAGGCATAATAAAAGTTACATTTATTAAATAAGGGCTACTGCATAACATAGTGTAAAACTATTGACTACTGGTAAATTAATGTTATTTATAAATTAGTAATATATAACGGGAAAAGTTAAAATGTTTTTGAATATTGGTTTTAATCAATGTTTTTTTACTTGTAATTGATTCGGGTATTGTTGAAATGGATTAACAGAGAGTAATGTTGTGCACTATAAATTATTAAGTAGGTTAAAAAGAATATTTAAAAGTAAGAATGGAACCTAATAGTGTGGTACAAGATGTGCACAACCAATATACAGTAATGCCTTATAGCACATATTAATTACAAAACGTAAAAACTTTGACCATTTTATTGCTTTCGTGTTTACCTTCCAAAGAACATTTAACTTATGCGTAACATTTCTTCAAGCCACTAAACATAATAAAGGGAACATCAAATTTGAAACCCTACCCACTACCTAAGACGACTTTTTTATTATTCTCTCATCTATCTTGAACGTCTCTTTAATTTATCATTCATCTGGAGTGGGTAATAATGGTCCATTTAACTAACGCAGTTTTAATAAGTGGAATGCACAACTCATTTATTTCCTATTTCCTTGGAAGCAGTTATGAAGAAAGGACATAATAAGACACTGGCAAGTTTTGAGAACCAACCTGCTCAAACTTCAAGTCTTTATCCCCAGCAATATTAAACGTGATTTTTTTTTTAAATTTTACAAAGGAAATGTACAATATTTGTATTAATAAATACCGGAATATTAGAGCGATATTTCTGCACTTAATTCCGGACATACAAAAGGAATTCTGCGACCTTGTGAACTAATTCATAATAAATTACTCATTCGTTAAGAAAACACTGGGAAAATATTAAAAATTGGCAGGAAATGAGTGAAATCTGCATTAGTTGGCTCCTCTGTACCAGGCTTTACGTTTGAAAACGAATGCATTGCAACTGAAACAAAAGTGATAAACCATTATTAATTTTCATATACTTTTTACAATATGTATGCACAGAGTAACGCAAATACATACTTTCAGATTTTATAAAACAACGACTAAGATTTGTCAAGTTGTTCCTCGTTGTGTGTATGTATGTATGTACGTATATGCATATAACATAAATAATAATTTCGAACACCTCTCATTCTTAGATATCCAGTGCCTAAATTAATCTCGGAGTTTGCCTAGAAAATAAGAAACAATTTATTATTAATTATCTTCTATTTGTTTTCCAAGAATAACAAAGGCAAAGAGTATGTTACTAAGTAGAAATGTGTTAAAAGTTATTATTTATGTCTTGTTGTGTGCCAAACATTTTGATAAACACCACGAAAAACAACTTACGTTGAAAATCGTATAAAGATACTACTTTCGTGTATTTTTTTCTTTTAAAACTTGTTGCAGTAGTACACAGTAAGTGCAAAAAAAAAACCATAAGGTTATTTATGTGCGAAGTGTGGGCTGGTGCGTCATTGACTGACGCACACTGCCAAATTTCGTCCATTACACCAACGGATGACGTTTACAGTAACAGCAAAGATTCTTGCCGCTGGAGATACACAGTTTAATATTAATGTGAGTGTGTGCATAAATATTTATGTAAGGGACAACACATTTACTCCAAACACCACGTTGTAAATCCTGTTGTTTCGATACCATTGGAGAAAGGATTGTTTTAGTAACTATTTCATTCGTTCTTTAATTCCTTCGTTGCTTCGTTTAGTTACATTGAAAAACCGGGAAGCAATAATGATTATTCTCATGTAGCATTTCTTACTTTTCAAAATAACATTTTAGAGAATGACTTCTACGAAGGCGGAAATTAAAAAAAATTAATCTGGCTATAAATATTATCATGTGCATTATATTTACGTGACACGCCACATCTCAGTGTTTGAAGGTTTAATGCTACCGATCAACGTTTACTGCATTGTAAGATGAAATATGGTTAAACATTAATATACGTTACTTTCTAAATCTGAATCAGTTAGTGTTTCACCGTTTAAATCAGTTAACGAGACCTAACATATTCAACAGTCACTTCAGTGAATTCAACTAATGAGGTAATGAAAAAATGCCAAATTTCATTCATTCACTTCAGCCATTTCTCTCGCTGTTTTTCAGTGATTTGTTTATTGACTTTGGCATCAGTTAAATAAGGTGTATTAAATTATAAAGTATGTAAATTAAAAAAAAAAACATAAAATACACACACACACACATAATATATACACACACGCATTTATCGCGAGTTCTGTCTTTTATAATGCCATATTACGAGGCAACATGAACATTCAGCCTTTTATTTCGTTTTCTCGTGATCATTACACGGCTCTGTTTGAAGGGTTTAACTGCATTAAATGTGGTGAAGTGAGTGCATTCATGCGAACTGTTTGTTTTAAGAATCCTCATGTTACCAATAGCACTAAAAAGGAATAGAATATATATATATATATATATATATAATATTTAAAGCAACATATTTTCGATAAAGAAATATATATTACACATATTTTCCCTCTTGTAGCTAGGTTGTTGAAGTAACGGCCTAAAAGCGGAAATGNGTATTAAATTATAAAGTATGTAAATTAAAAAAAAAAACATAAAATACACACACACACACATAATATATACACACACACATTTATCGCGAGTTCTGTCTTTTATAATGCCATATTACGAGGCAACATGAACATTCAGCCTTTTATTTCGTTTTCTCGTGATCATTACACGGCTCTGTTTGAAGGGCTTAACTGCATTAAATGTGGTGAAGTGAGTGCATTCATGCGAACTGTTTGTTTTAAGAATCCTCATGTTACCAATAGCACTAAAAAGGAATAGAATATATATATATATATATATATATAATATTTAAAGCAACATATTTTCGATAAAGAAATATATATTACACATATTTTCCCTCTTGTAGCTAGGTTGTTGAAGTAACGGCCTAAAAGCGGAAATGNTATAAAGAAATATATATTACACATATTTTCCCTCTTGTAGCTAGGTTGTTGAAGTAACGGCCTAAAAGCGGAAATGCTGTGAGTTCTAATTCTGGATACCGCAAATTTTTTAAAAATTGTATATAAAAAAGTACGTTAAATTGAATTATATAAACGGTGGCAATTGAAAATATCCTTATTTCTCGTATTTATATGGCTAAATTCAATTAAAGTAATTTTTAATTCGCCACACGCAGTTGGCCGTCACTTATTCAATCAGTGAAATTGTTTCACTGAAAAAAAAAACATAGATTTTCTACCGATTCTAAGTGGTGCCATTTTCACTGATTCGAGTCGTTGAGTTTCAATGCGAACCAGTGGTTCGAATTTAGAGTGTACATTGTGATGTATCTTCGAAACACGGAGGTTCACAAATATCTTTGCTCCGAACATGATATTCATTGATTTTACTAAATCACCCAAACTAACGATATGCACATGTTACTACCCCAGAAAATGGCGAAATCGTTATCCATATCACCTCGAACGTTTCATCCTCCTTACACCATACGGAGCACTTATGTACATATTTACNGGCGAAATCGTTATCCATATCACCTCGAACGTTTCATCCTCCTTACACCATACGGAGCACTTATGTACATATTTACAGTACGCACACCTCGAGTTGGTATTGATTGTCAGTTGGTTTTATATGACGCGTCGTCATTGTACAGTGTAAAAAAATTTCTGGTTAACATCCTAAACTCTAACGGAAGTTATTACCCTATATATAAACTGTATGTTTATAATACCACACATCTAGCTGCAGATATATAAAAAGTTGGCAACTACCCTACGCGTTTTACTGTTTCCTGAGAAAATCTAGAAACGCTACAGTGAATGTATAGGGAAAACATTACCACTCCTGCTTCCTCACTATGCGTATACACCGGTATGGTAAAGTACTTAATAATTTCTTAGAGTGTAATCAAAAGCCACTATAAATGTCACCACAAGGTACTTGTAGTGTCCCTCGGATATTCTTCAAACCGCGCAAATGACAACTCCAAGATGGATCCGTATATAACCAGGTAGAAAAATGCATTCCTCTACAAGGTCTATGTGCGAAATTGGAGGTCTTTCTAATTCATTATCCTTTCTCTCAAGAAAAACTGCCAGACATAAGTCGTTTAAACGCAAAAGCGTTAAAATAGGANGTCGTTTAAACGCAAAGGCGTTAAAATAGGAAAGAAATCTTTTTTTAAGCAGGTGACCCATATTTGATTGCCATTTGAAGTAAATAGTTCACTTTTGGCGTTAAGTCGTATTACTACGCACAAAAGACGAAATACGACAAAAAGTCTTCCTTCGCGGGAAGAACCCGAAACGTCTATGTTGTACGCGAAACAAACTCCGCGTATCTCGAGTCCCAACTCCAAACAGATCCGTGACAACCAAGTGATTTCGAATCATGAATAGCACAATACTTTACGTACGTGCTTTGTTATTATAGGTAATTCGCGTAAAGTGAGCACTTTCGAAAACCCTCTCATTTGGAATAATAGTTAATAGGAAGTTGTATTAAGGCCTTTGACGTAACTTCTGAGTGCGGTGGAATATACACACTGTGTTTATTACTTACATAGCAATATTAATTTAAAAAGATTGTAAAAGGTGAAAATATATGTCTAAAAGGAAGAAACAACCAGGACCTCAAAAGTGCTCACTTTAAGGCGCCCGTCTACCTGGCGCTTGAACTGCGTTGCAGGGTGTTCCAAATACACATTTTTCAACGACACTATTAAGCGTGCGTCCAACGTACACAAAACTGCTAAAAACGGTCTTTCCAAGGCGCTGTAGCTCAATATGCACGCATCAGATACATACAAAACTACTATAGGGGCCTCCACTGAACCTTCCTAAGGACTTCCCACTAATAAAATAATATGGTCAACGCTGAAAGTCCCATAGGTACACGCAGCACGACGAGAACACTGCACGGCAGTTCAGAGGCTTCCGCTTAGCGGCGACGGCGTACTTGATGCGCGTGGCAGTGTCGCCCTTATCGCTCCCGCGCTTCTCGGCCTAAACGTGGGAAAAAGTTCCAGGTAGACGGGGGCCTTAACGTGAACAGCCTCTACTCGCAGAACACTGTGGCCCTGCTGTAATGCCGCCAGTTAGTCTATGTAAAGTTAATTTTAAATCATTTCGCTTACATAAAACATATGCCTTTTGGAAAACTTTAAGTACACAAGCGTCCTCTTTGATTTCTGTCACTTCACAAACTTGCAGTTATGCTGTCAATTAATGACTCAATTTTGAGGACATTCACTTCGGCAAAAAACTGTTTCTATTCCGTCTTAAGTAAATGTTTCGGGTAGATTAGTTATTGGTTCGACCACCCACTCATTAGATATTACTACAGCCCCGGGGCAGTCGCGATCCACTGCGCTTATGCGTTCTCACCACATAGACGGACGCAGAGACGTGACGAAATGGCAGTAGTGACCAATTCGCGTACTGTTGACACTGCGCGGTCGCATGCCACTAGCAAGTGCGTAGGCGATGTAACAACTGCACGAACATATCTACGTTTTTCCGGCATAAATTCGACACGTGGGCTTGCGCAAGCGGACCTGGCTTTCATTCCTGTTTTAGATACAGAGACGCAGACCTGTCGTTCTGGGACAGCTTGTGCGGATTAGAGCCAATTCGCCATGAAGGTAGCATGGGGTTCGTTGCGTTATCTTTGCGCTGTCTTCATGTTCAGTATAGACATAGATGCCTACTTCTTGTTTTCAGGATTCGGGGTGAGTCTTGAACTGTCTGCTGCAGTACCCATGTTCATATAATAGTTACATCTCTCCCTCCGCCCTCTCTCAAACTGTGCATTGTATGCGACGTGCATGAGGTTATGCGCACATGTAACTCTTATTTCGTGTAGGCATAGGTTTTTACATATTTCGATAAAATAATTTCTACTCATGATTTAATGTTGTTTTTGGTTATGTGAAAACTTGCGAACAATATATAAGTTTTAAAGAATGATGCAAGCAGTTTCAATTAAGTTATAAATACCAATTACAAACTGAAGTTGTGAACAACCACTGTTTTTAAACCTAGGGAAGAAACATCCCCTGCTAGCTGAAAAGTTGAGTAGTAACCACCCTACTTTTTCTCTCCCCCCTTCACCGGGCAAACCTCCTCCCCCAATCACAATCCCTGACAATACGCGACCACTATTGGTATAGATCGCACAGCAGTATTTTCACATTGAATCAAAAACGACAAAAAAAATTATTTCCCATGCTAAAAAAATTTACCTTACTTCAACATTACGTAATGGTTACGTGGTTTTTTGTCAGTCATATTCAAGGGAAGGTTATTTGGTTTAGTTTTCTGTATTAATTTTCATTATTACCGACTGTCGACTGTCTTGTTTATTGTTTGTTATGCCGCGATTGCAAAAGACGTTTGGAATTACAGTATTGTTTGTGTGTATTTGCACAGTAAACAACTTAATAATTTGAACTATTGAACTTAAGGGAAATACATGGGAAAAATTGGCGCATATTTATGTGGTAAAGAGATTATTAATGACATCTTGAGGAAAATGTTTTAAATACGATGTATAACATCTGCTCATGCATGCGTTTAGTTGTAAATATGTTAGCCTTTTTTCAGATCCTTTATACAGAATATGTGGTAGCAGGTGTTAAATTACAAATTACAAAGTACTTTCGTACGTAACTGCAATGTAAACACCACTACGATTTTAAAAAATAAATATTTCGGCACAGAATTAACGGAAAGGTACCATAATATAAATTTTAATCGACCTTAAGAGATGAAACGGGAAATTAAAGACTGTGGGACGAGAAAATTAAGCAATTTTTCTGACAGCTTCATCAAAAATTGAAAATCAGGAGGATTTTGGTGGCTCTTCTTCTAGTCGTGCGGATATTTTCTCCTAAATAAGCAGTCAGACAATGTACAGTAGCGAACTTTAGATGGAAAACCTCCTTTTACACGCTTTCCAAAACACTCAATCACGACAGCGCGATCTCACATCCCATATACTAAAATCCTTTAAAAAAAATTCAGACTTACGAGAAACCATAACAGGTAATTAAAACAATATATAGTATTTCGTTAGCATAAAACACCATAGACGTGTGTAATGTAAAGGAATAATGATTTTTTTACTGCATAATGTGTAATCATCTGTCAGAAAATATAATTTATATTTACTTGAACGAAGTTTTTTGTATCCATAAGCTAACAAAAGTAACAATGTGCCGTTTTCAGTTATCAGAAGATTAAAATGTGACAATCACGTCTGTATGTAACATAGAACACGTGCGAAAATATTTATCAGTCTAACTTTCCTCTTATTGAACGATACATTTAAAATAAAACTAAAAAAAACTAACTGTTACAAGGACGCCTGAAGGACGTATCTGAGTCCGTGAGGGACGGAGGTCTTAATAAAAATAAAATAAATTAATTAAATTTTTTATTTATTCATACAGCTATTATTTACAATATTAAATTATCTGTCTCAAATATTACTCTTTTTATTTTAAAGTGAGCGCAATATTAAATGCATATTTCAACTCCAATTAACGTCCTTCGTTATGTCTCTTTTTGGGTTATTGTCAATAACTTTTACTCGTCATTAACACTTGTCCAGTCTACCTGTTGTCATCATTTGTAATGTTTTTCACTCACGCATCCAGTCCAATAGTCCAGCCTGCAGTCGTACTCTTCACAGATCTGATGCTCGCAGTCGCAGATTTTCCTCCTCCAGCTGGCCACTTCTCTCGCCGCGCGTTTCTCTTCTCGCTAGTCGTCTATCGCTGAAATTCATCCATTCAAACATTGCCAGCTAGGAGGCCCGACGTGTTTTTGTACTCTGCTGGCCTTGAATTGCAAGTTCGATGCGTCCTGAGTCACCCTTAGAGAAACTAGGGCAGCGAACGTCTAGAAGACTATTCAGATAAATACAGAAACTCAATACAACCAAGATCAGCAGCGCTCGCCGCAAAAGAATTATCGTGTCGGCTCGCTTTTTGGTAATAGATACGTGTTTCTTGACTTAACTTACGCCTGTAATTCAAAACATTCCATTGACTTACCGCTGCAGCTATCAAATAACATCAGTCCTTCCCTTCCACTCGCACGCACGGGTTGCGAAGCAGTTAGCTCGTAACAATACGAAATTCATATAATTTTCTGCAATATTAATTTTTACATTTCACTCTCAGTGTACGTTTAAATATAAACAGTTATCATAGGAATTTTTTAGAGTTAGAATTCAAAAGGGGCCACGGTGGCTGAGCGGTTAGACCTCTCACCTCCTCTAAGGCAAACCAAGGCGGCCGGGTCTATCCGGAATTTCCGAAGTGGGAATCGTACCGGGTGATGCCGCTCGTTGGTGGGTTATCTCGGGGATCTCCCGTTACACCGTCCTTGCATTCCAGCGCTGCTCCATTCTCACCTCATTTCACCTTAATCTGCTCTCAAGACGTCGTTGTTAAGAGCCACCCAAATCTCTCAATTCACCACAACTCGGATTCAAAAAGTATTAATTGGGCGGTCAATAAGCCGAAAAAAAAAAGAGAATGCAAATTAAATATCGTGGTTTTATTTTACGACGAAATTCTGAAAATCCGTTCCTTGCATAGAAGCTCACGTTTTCCAGCTATAATTGAGTTGTTGAGATGTGAACTCTAATCATGTCTATTCGAGTACTGCGATTAGCTGCTATCTTAATCCCATCGTAAAGAAGAAGTTGCGTTTTCTATAGTTGGGCACACGGAGGTCATACAGTCTCCACGTTGGCTTCGACAACACTTACCCGGAAACGAACATCAGCTCTTTCCAGTTCGGAATTTTTTGGTACGGGTTACGTGGCGGATGTTGCTGAACGCCGGTGTTTTTTTTTCGGTGTTATCCCGCTTTGCAAACATAAAAATTTTTACTTAGCTCAATTCACGCATCCTATTTAATACTGCGCTCTAGGCTACAGCCTCAGATGTCAGCAATCCTTATCCTGTTCACTGTTATTAAAAAATGTTGGTTTACCGCTAAGAAACTGAACTCCTAAATGCAAGCATTTAAGCGTATTGTATGGTTAACTTAGTGTTGTAGTGGTAGCAACTTGGTGAAAACAGTTGCATGTCATTTATTTCAAAGCTCCATTTTTTTAATTTGCTTTCCATTAAAGTTTGTTTATTGATATGTTAACCTTATTTTACAGCAGCCATAAAAAGTGTAAAAGTCATTTTTTTCTAACAACTTTACAAAATCGTTTGATGGATGTTTGGGAATTAGTTACTCTAGTCCGTGGTGGTGCTAAATTTTTAAATATGGTGGAAAGGATGAAAAATGACCGCCTAAAGAGGAATACAAGCAAGACTTTTATATTAGCTCACGCACGAACATTTTAAACATAAGTGTAATAACAGAACACCATACTCTCAGTTAATAAGAAATTAAAAATTTTTCTTTTCTTAACCATAAATAAAATTTCTGACATTGTCTGTTTTTTTTTGTTACACCTGTCTACTGTCATGTCATAATATTTTTACAACAAATTGTAGCAGTTTTTGAACAATTCNCACAAGTCCTGACAATACGCGACCCCTATTGGTATAAATCGCACAGCAGTATTTTCACATTGAATCAAGAACGACAAAAAAATAATTTCCCATGCTAAAAAATTTACTTAACTTCATCATTACGTAATGGTTACGTGGTTTTGGTCAGTCATATTCGAAGGAAGGCTATTTGGTTCAGTTTTCAGCATTCATTTTCATTATTACCGACTGTCGACTGTCTTGTTTATTGTTTGTTATGCGGCGATTGCAAAATACGTTTGGAATTACGGTTTTGTTTGTGTGTGTTTGCACAGCAAACAACTTAACTATTTGAACTATTGAAGTTAAAAGAAATACATGAGAAAAATTAGCGCAAATTTATGTGGTAAAAAGATTATTAATGACATCTTGAGGAAAAGGTTTTAAATACGATATATAACATCTGCTCATGCATGCGTTTAGTTGTAAATATGTTAGCCTTTTTTCAGATCCTTTATACAGAATATGTGGTAGCAGGTGTTAAATTACAAATTACAAAGTACTTTCGTACGTAACTGCAATGTAAACACCACTACGATTTTAAAAAATAAATATTTCGGCACAGATTTAACGGAAAGGTACCATAATTTCAATTTAAATCGACCTTAAGAGATGAAACGGGAAATGAAAGACGGTGGGACGAGAAAATTAAGCAATTTTTTTGACAGCATCAAAAATTGAAAATCAGGAGGATTTTGGTGACTCTTCTTCTATTCGTGCGGATATTTTCTCCTAAATAAGCAGTCAGACAATGTACAGTGGCGAACTTTAGATGGAAAACCTCCTTTTACACGCTTTCCAAAACACTCAATCACGACAGCGCGATCTCACATCCCATATACTAAAATCCTTTAAAAAAAAATTCAGACTTACGAGAAACCATAACAGGTAATTAAAACAATATATAGTATTTCGTTAGCATAAAACTCCATAGACGTGTGTAATTTAAAGAAATAATAATTTTTCTACTGCTTAGTGTGTAATCATCTGTCAGAAAATATAATTTATATTTACTTGAACGAAGTTTTTTGTATCCATAAGCTAACAAAAGTAACAATGTGCCGTTTTAAGTTATCAGAAGAATAAAATGTGACAATCACGTCTGTATGTAACATAGAGCACGTGCGAAAATATTTATCAGTCTAACTTTCCTCTTATTGAACGATACATTTAAAATAAAACTAAAAAAACTGTTACAAGGACGCCTGAAGGACGTATCTGAGTCCGTGAGGGACGGAGGTCTTAATAAAAATAAAATAAATTAATAAAATTTTTAATTTATTCATACAGCTATTATTTACAGTATTAAATTATCTGTCTCAAATATTACTCTTTTTATTTTAAAGTGAGCGCAATATTAAATGCATATTTCAACTCCAATTAACGTCCTTCGTTGTGTCTCTTTTTGGGTTATTGTCAATAACTTTTACCCATCATTAACACGTGTCCAGTCTACCTGTTGTCATCATTTGTAATGTTTTTCACTCATGCATCCAGTCCAATAGTCCAGCCTACAGTCTTACTCTTCACTGCTCTGATGCTCGCAGTCACAGATTTTCCTCCTCCAGCTGGCCACTTCTCTCGCCGCGCGTTTCTCTTCTCGCTAGTCGTCTATCGCTGAAATTCATCCATTCAAATATTGCCAGCTTGGAGGCCCGACGTGTTTTTTGTACTCTGCTGGCCTTGACCTGCAAGTTCGATGCGCCCTGAGTCACCCTTAGAGAAACCAGTGCAGCGAACGTCTAGAAGGCTATTCAGATAAATACAGAAACTCAATACAACCAAGTACAGCAGCGCTCGCCGCAAAAGAAATATCGCGTCGGCTCGCTTTTTAATAATAGATACGTGTTTCTTGACTTAACGTGCGCCTGTAATTCAAAGCATTCCATTGACTTACCGCTGCAGCTATCAAATAGCATAAGTCCTTCCCTTCCACTCGCACGCACGGGATGCGAAGCAGTAAGCTCGTAACAATACGAAAATCATATAATTTTCTGCAATATTTATTTTTACATTTCACTCTCACTGTACGTTTAAATATAAACAGTTATCATAGGAATTTTTTAGAGTTAGAATTCAAAAGGGGCCACGGTGGCTGAGTGGTTAGACCACTCACCTCCTCCAAGGCGAACCAAGGCGGCCGGGTCTATCCGGAATTTCCGAAGTGGGAATCGTACCGGGTGATGCCGCTCGTCGGTGGGTTATCTCGGGGATCTCCCGTTACCCCGTCCTTGCATTCCAGCGCTGCTCCATTCTCACCTCATTTCACCTTCATCTGATCTCAAGACGTCGTTGTTAAGAGCCATCCAAATCTCTCAATTCACTACAACTCGGATTCAAAAAGTATTAATTGGGTGGTCAACAAGCTGAAAAAAAAGAGAATGCAAATTAAATATCGTGGTTTTATTTTACGACGTAATTCTGACAATCCGTTCCTTGCATAGAAGCTCACGTTTTCCAGCTATAATTGAGTTGTTGAGATGTGAACTGTAATCATGTCTATTGGAGTACTGCGATTAGCTGCTTTCTTAATGCCTTCGTAAAGAAGAAGTTGCGTTTTCTATAGTTGGGCACACGGAGGTCATACAGTCTCCACGTTGGCTTCGAGAACAGTTACCCGGAAACTAACATCAGCTGTTTCCAGTTCGGAATTTTTTGGTATGGGATACGTGGCGGATGTTGCTGAACGCCGGTGTTTTTTTTCGGGTGTTATCCCGCTTCGCAAACATAAAAATTTCAACTTAGCTCAATTCACGCATCCTATTTAATACTGCGCTCTAGGCTACAGCCTCAGATGTCGGCAATCCTTAACCTGTTCACTGTTATTAAAAAATGTTGGTTTACCGCTAAGAAACTGAACTCCTAAATGCAAGCATTTAAGCGTATTGTATGATTAACTTAGTGTTGTAGAGGTGGCAACTTGGTGAAAACAGTTGCATATCATTTATTTCAAAGCTGCATGTTATTTAAATTTGCTTTCCATTAAAGTTTGTTTATTGATATGGTAACCTTATTTTACAGCAGCCATAAAAAGTGTAAAAGTTATTTTTTTCTAACAACTTTACAAAATCGTTTGATGGATTTTTGGGAATTAGTTACTCTAGTCCGTGGTGGTGCTAAATTTGTAAATATGGTGGAAATGATGAAAAATGACCGCCTAAAGAGGAATCCAAGCAAGACTTTTATATTAGCTCTCGCACGAACAGTTTAAACATGAGTGTAATAACAGAACACCATACTCTCAGTTAATTAGAAAATAACAATTTATCTTTTCTTAACCATAAATAAAATTTCTGACATTGTCGGTTTTTTTTTGTTACACCTGTCTACTGTCATGTCATAATATTTTTACAACAAATTGTAGCAGTTTTTGAACAATTNGGTTTTTTTTTGTTACACCTGTCTACTGTCATGTCATAATATTTTTACAACAAATTGTAGCAGTTTTTGAACAATTCAGGTGATGTTCATTAATTATGTGTCTTAATAGAAATCTCTGTGATTGTATCGCTGTCTCCGAAATGCTGTTCAATCAAAGACTGAAAGAGAATATTGCTCAAAATCAATATTATATCAGTAATACCAATGATAGACTTTGTTGCCCATTACCACTAGCTTCCACTGCATTTGTCGCTATGAGAACTTGTTCGCACATTTGCTCCATCGGTATATGCGTGCGCTGTGTACGCACGCATTGTAAATGTTCTTTTAATGCTTCCATGGTAGCATTCCTACTTTCGTTCAGGAAAGAATCAAACAAGTTCCAGACATTCTATACAAGCGACTCACAATATTTATATTATTGCAGCTCATTATATATATATATAAAAGTTCGTTATGACTTATAGGCTAAACACTTGCGTTAAAATTGTGGAAATTTCCAGTCTATTTTTGCAGTGACTTATTAGTCTTTTGGTAACAGATCATTAACAAACTTCTCATTTAGGAACTATTTCTGGCATAATCCACTTATTTAACTACACTTAAGGTTGCATTGTATGTTAAACGTTATCAGTCTCATATACTTTATCATCAAAATTTTCAGGTTATTAGTTATTGCGCTGTGTTAGTAGCCACACCAATATGGTGACGATTCCGGATCTGTGGTTGCTCGCACCTTGCCCTTTGCATGACGCAGTTTATGTACGCAGATTATCCTTAGTTACAGAGAATTAAATCATTTGTGTCAATAGATATGCTTCGTAAGAAACAAAGAATGTGTTTTCAAAGCTTGCAGCGCATTTTATGACACTCCTTCGGTTTTTTTTTTTTGGTTGTGAAAACGGGTTTACTGAACTTAACATTCTGTAGGCATACACATCGTTTGAAATTATGAAAACGGAATATGTTATTAAACCCAACTTCTGTGACGTAGAAAGCTACACTTGACTGCGTCGTCTTTTAGGGCAGACTTGAGTTCGAAGAGAGTATACCATCCGGTTCGCTATCCCTTCTCCCACGGTACGAGTGTTTTGAACCTGTGCTTCGAGGTGTCGTCCTGTATTTTCGAGACGCGTAAGTGAAACTGCGCCTTAGAAGGGAGGTATCTTATTGCGATAGCTGAGAGCAGAGCCGTGTGCATCGAGCTTGAGACGGCGGTTGTTTTCAACTTGACGTGGTATCTCGTCGCGAGTCATGCAGCGTCGCTGTGTTCGCGAGAGAGGGCCGGCAATGTGATAGACGCGAGTGCATGCACTCTGCTTGCAGTCGATATTTTCGCCGCAGCGGAACTGGATCGCAGGAGACGGGGCGTGTACTTGCTGAACACAAACAGAACTTTGCGAGCAGTGAAACCACTGGAAAGACGCCCTGCCTATTTTTATACTAGCCTGCAAGGGGTAAGTAAGCAATTTTGAAATCCATCTTTGAAAACAATGATTTCCCGTTAGCTGCATGTAAGGTACCAAAAGTGTTGCCGTGGAGACTCCTAGTTTTAGTCAGCAGTAAGTTAAATTACAGAGTTTATAAGCCTTCACTTTGTACTGCAAGTGTGATGTTTAAATGTAATGATTATATTTGTTTTAGCTTTATACACGTTAGATCATGAACTTGTACGGTAGTAACATATTTTCTGTAGGTTCCTAACAGTTACGCGTTCTCAATCGGCTGACGTATGAATAGAGCCATTCGGTGTAGGGCTACGTATATCTTACATATGAAGGAAGAACATGAAAGGAGAAACGTACATATAAACAAGAATTTTGAAAGTTCTTATAATCTCAAATAACCTGTGATTATTGCTCCAAAGATGTGTTATCACTTAGGGATGCTGCTGGTACAGCTTTACGATTGAAAAAGTACCTATCGCACAACGTTGCTCCATCTATTTTTTTAAGAGAACTAAATATTGTGTCTGTTCTGTTTGTTAGGCCACAGTAAGCTATATACACTCATCTGCAAAAAAAATTTATCACTATGAAAGAATCACGCGAGTACAACGAAGGTTGACACACAGTATCCTCATAGCCTGACATGTGTCCCCTATTGCTTTTAATGCGGTTCGCTCCTGCGGATGTGCCACCAGGAGGTATACGTGTTCCTCCATCATTCATAGCTGCAAGAGACAGCTTAAGGCCTTAGTAGCAGTGAGAGCCACAGAATCCAGTTCAGTGAACACGCAGCATACCCCGACGGCACATTCGACAAGCCTTTGCCCAGCAGGATGAGTTTTAGAGATGCCGCATTGTCGGTCTCCCAGAGGCAGGTGGGTTGTTTCGGCGCATTGCTCGGAACTTGAACCGTTCTGCATACACTGTGGGTCAGTGTTGGACGCAGTGGGAACAGTAGGGCACACACACTTCGACAAGGCACAGGTCGACTCCGACGGATCACCAGCGGGGAGGATCGTTTCATTGTGCGACAGGCTGTAAACACTTCACGGGCGTCGCTGCGCACCATCCAGGGACATGTCATGGCGGCTGGGGATTCGCCTGCGTCCACCAGTACCATATACAGGCTTTTAGAATAGCGGTATCTGTCATCGCGACGACCCTTACGACGTCCACCATTACGATCTGAGCATCGCCGACCACTCGTGACCTACTGCCGCGAATGGGAAGCATAACAGCTTGTGGATTGACAACGAGTGGTGTTCAACGATGAAATCGCGGTTCTGTCTGGATACAGACGACCAACGAATTCAAGTCTGGAGACGTCCTGGTCAGCACCGTGGTCCATGCTTCATTGTAGACCGATAAACTGCCACAATATCTTAGTAAAAACCTCATTGCTCAGTTTGGTACTGATAAACTGATTAATAGCTTTTTTTACATTTTACACCCAAAAGATTAACAGCAGAATTGGTTGTGGTAGCTAGAATTGCCAACATTCATTTTAGTATCAGGAATAAATATAATTACATTTATTAAATAAGGGATACGGCATAACATATTGTAAAACTATTGACTACTGGTAAATAAATTATGTATTTTAATAAATAATATATATCGGGAAAAGTTTAAAAGTTTTAGAATATTGGTTTTTATGATGTTTTTATACTTGTAGGTCAGTAGAGTTTGTTTGTGTGGAATGTACACTTGCAAACTCTTGCGTGAAGTCAACGAACTTTAAAAGGAACGGTCGTTGGCTTTAAATAGTGATGATCATGCGACTCCTGCTACAAAGAAAAGTAAACATGATACTGAGGATAGCAGAATGCATACAAAATGTTAATTCAGTCAACATATACAAATTTTGGAGATATTTAATGAATTTTATTTATATTTTTGTGGGGGGCGGTCCAAAAAGAATGATTGATCGAAAGAACGAACGAGTGATTGGCTTTGATCGAAGACTTAGTGAAGATTGGGGAGGATTGGGAAGGATTGGTGAGGAAGATTGCTGAGGACTGGTGGGAAACGGTGCGGAAGTTTGCTCAGGATAGTTGAGTATTTGTGAGGTCGATTGATGAGGATTGATGCGGATTGGTGCCAAGGATTGTTGAGTATTGGTGTTTTTTGGTATGGAGGATTTCTGAGGATTGGTACGTATTTAAGCACAGGATTGTTGCGGATTGGTACGGATTGGTGGGAAGTATTGTTGAGGTTTGGTGTTGAGGATAGTTCATTTTTTGAGAAATTAGTGCAGAGGATTGTTGAGGATTGGTGCGGATAGGCATGGAGGATTGCCAAGGTGTTCATGCGGATAGGTGCGGGTGATTGTTGAGGATTGGTGCGGGTTGGTTCGAAATATTGTTGAGGATTTGTGCGGAATGGTGCGGAGGATTGATGACGATTGGTGTTGATTGGTGCACAGGATTGTTGAGGATTGGTGAGGATTGGTGCAGATTGCAGAGTATTGGGACCAATCGTAGTATTGATGTCTGAGAAAAGCACGAATGTTTTTCATTTGACCTGTTCTCGTAAATTCCAAGTCTTGCGGGGCTATTGGTTCGTAAACCGTGGACAACTATGATTTTAAAAGTTTTGGTAGATGCTGATCCATACCATGATTATATCATTCTTCTGCAGAGAGTCGTTACCCATATGATGGGCTTTGATTGGTCACCTATACATATATTCAAATAATCTGTGTATCATATATATGTCAACAAAACAGTCGAGGCAGAGAATAATTTACAAATTCCGACATCGCGTATTAATAATTCTTCAAGAAAGGAGACCGGAAATGTAGTTGAGAGTTATTTTGCAAGGTTCCGCTATACTCTATGTTCAATTTCGATACGAATTAACGAAAAATACTCAAACGTTTTACATTAAAGGGGGAAAAAAAATTAAATGAAATAATAAATAGAGAGTTTTGATTTGACATACCCTATCCATATAAAACCAATATGGCTAACAGAAAAAAAACATATGTTTGAAGTGCTAGTGTGCGTAACTGCTGACCACCTTCGGGGACATTCGACAATCCCGAGACCATAGCTACAAAGCACCGCCTGAGTTGAGCCGAAGACTGCCGATCTCGCCCTTGTCAATCCACAGCACTGTCCCCGCAGCACTATACGTACACTACTAACCTCAAATAATGTAACATTTTGAGCATTAAATATATTATAGAAATGCCATTAAACTTGTGTTGTGTTGCGTATGAGCGATTTTAATGCCGGTTTTTTGCCTACTGTTGGTCACCATGATTTTTATTTACATTTATAATTTAATTTACTAGTAGAAGATAAAACAACGCAGTCGCCTGCCATGTACAATAACTCCACAATAAATCAACACCCATAAACGAAGGTCCTGGGCAAAACAGGTACTATAGTACATCACTATTTTTGACCTAATACTTATTCTTTAAAATGATTTTTGTGTGCGTATTATTTTATGCTGTTTCACACGTATTTACGTGTGGTCTATCCTCGTAGAATGATTCATTATACAGCATTAGGAATTTAATTTCAAATGCGTGTGTACGAGCATTTGAGAATATACACATGAATGAAAGTTTTTGTCGGCATTAAAGAATATTTTTCTGTGGACATAGACATTCAGCAGTGGTGTCCTTATGGGATGTTTATAACGCAACCTGTGCCAAAGAAATTTTAGGAGGTAGGGAAGTTTTAAATTGTGTAAAGAGAGAGGAATTACTTGGTTGCGGAGTGAATGGGGAGAAAGTAATTGTTGGTCGTGCAAAAATGGGAAGTGGGACAAATTGACTGTATGCATGCTTAGATAAAAAAAAAATTGTCTCGTCCCTCGTTCCAGAAAACTGTGAAACCAATTAATCCTATATACACTTAACCAAAGTTGTAATAAAAATAATAAAATATTTCAAGAAAAACGTTTTTTTAGTAAACTGTTTTTATTACTAACATGTTTTGGTCTAAAATGCGCGTGAAGGGTGGTAATTACAAAAATATTAATTATTAGAAATTTTTTTCAAGATGGCAGCTAAATCAAGCTGGTAGTGGGGTGCAAAATATGTTGTATGTGTCAGTTTTCCCTAATTATATATTTTAATTTATCACCAGTTTGCTGAATAAACTAAGTGTAGACTGAAAAATGACAGGAATGTTCTAAGCTTCGCTCGTGAAAAAGTACACTTGAAATTATGACTATATTTAAATATCATTTCCTCTAGTTTCATTTTTGTTTCTCGTAACCGTGTGATTATCATGTTGGTCAATATATAGGCCTAGATAAACTACACCTCACACTGCTTGCTTCCAACAAATAAAGCTAATACTAGACGTGTACTAAATTTACACTAGTGTTTGTCAGATAAGTTGGGAGTGCAATTGTCATGCGCAAACATAAATTAATTAGTCAAGCAAACAGAGCAGTTAAAATCTTCGTGCTTAATGATCAGAAACTATTTTGAAGTACGATTGTTAAAGAATAGCTTTTTCATTACGAATTTTGATTATTTATGTTTTGTCATAAATGTCTCGTGCGTGTGATATTACGCAGGCGCCTAAAGGAAGACGAAAGTTGGTGAGATTCCAGAGTGCGTGCGTACCTGAAAAAGTTAGGGGGGAGGGGTGGTTGCTAGCGTGGTCTGGGGGTATTGGGCACACATGAATTCAGTGGCGTGTTTGCACTGTAATTTTTATTTAGTTAGTTATTCCCAGTTTCAAGAACACTTCTTGTCTGGGTATATGTAAATTATTGGCCGTATGATCGTTACTAATGTCCGTCAAGTTTTAGTTATTGTTGCAAAAATTGCAATTGTTTACTTTGCACTGCATCTCGTATTTCCGAGTAAATTTTTTCCCATTTGACGCTCCGAGACATTTTCTTTGTTAAGTGACATCCCTTTGAAGATTCGTTTTGGGAGATTTCCATTGGTCAGCAAGACGCGCTGTGACAGGTCCAAACTAGTTTGGAAATGTGCGAATCAGAAGCCGAAGTGAATGTGTCGCCGGACTTCAGCCTGCACGCAGGAGCCGGAATCGAACAGTTGGCGGACGAATTCCTGCGACTGGACGAGGTATTAGAAAACTTGAAGTGATCGATGGCTTGGAAACCGATGTTGCCAAGACGTGCTAACGAACTCTGGAGGTGGTGGGGAAAAATGTCGTTATAGCGGGAACGATCTATACACAATTCGGAAGCGACAAGTGTGCTCTAAGGCGTGAATTAACTAAGTTAGTTTTTCTTGTTCTGGTGCACCCTCTGCATTCATGTCAAATAACCGGCGTAAGGCCAGATCACTGGTGATAACACGTAGTTCGTCCGGTTTAATTATGGCAACGAGTAATAAGGGAAAATAATATTGTGTATGCGGTTGGTTAAAAACTTGTAGCCAATTAATGTACTCGGTAGCTGAAAATTTTAGTTCGTATGCTGGCTAAGGGGAGTTTTCTATAATCTTGTTACAGTTGACTCCGTAAAATTTGTTTTAATAATAGAACTACTGTTGAAATTAAAGTAATAGACTACGTGTTGATGAT
>NQII01009731.1:33288-51651 GCA_002778355.1 Clitarchus hookeri | reverse complement strand
TTAATGCCCGGAAAAACAATATTGTATTATGAAGCGACGTTAAAGTAAAGGTGCAAACAATGCCGGGTATTGAAATTAATACGAAAGCAAATGAATCCACTGGCACTCATTACATTTTCTAAATAAAGGTATGGTTTTTCAATACAAATATAAAAGTAGTGTAGTACATTCTGCACAATAATACACTACAATTACGTACGTACCAAATGTCCACTTGCACCCCTTGCTTCAACGTCAATTTAGTAATACAATATTGCTTTTCCGGACATATGGTTACAAGGATTTTCTAGTTATTTAAACCCACTGATGATATGGCGTAACACATTCAAGCGCGCACACACGCTCATGCATATGTGTGTAAATAGTATAAGACAAAGTCTCTCATCCGCGTCTGTATGTGTATTCGCTTAGTACTTCTAAATACTTGATGGATTATGATGCGATTTTCAACAGCATTTAGAGAACTTCTTGAGGAAGATTTTGGTGTATAATACATTTATATTTAATATAAGGATAGTAGATAAATGTCAAAGCGTTTGTAATCAAGTCGTAAAAAACAGCTTTTAGGGCGCTTGCATGGCTTGCGCTGACTAAACCATAATATATGCATCAAATTTATGAACAACACAAAGGTCTACAAAAAAATATCACTGTGAAAACTAAATTGTAATCGGGCAAAGCAGAGCCGGTACGTTAGTGTATATATATTATAAAAATGTGTTCTTGTAAATCAAATAATTTATTTTATTAATTTTCAGTGTTTCGCTATTATCAAGTGAACCAACGTACAGAATATAAACACAACATAACACATTAAATAAAAGTTAAGAATTACACAATTTTAAATATATACGTAGAACTTTTATTTGGTCGTGAATAACACTGTGATACGTTCAATGAGTTACGCTAAGTGCTATATGGAGTGCCAAGAATGAATCGTTCCATTCAACGAAAAGTTTAATAGTAATCGTACAGAAAAATAAAACAAGTAGTAACAAAATAATTTCTTCAGGATAATATTCTTCCCACTTGTTTAACAGAATAAAAAGAGCATCTTTAGTACCTCGTTGAACCAAGCGATGCATTGATATATGAGACCTATTTAATAGAGCACGGAACCACACAACCATATTACGTTCTTCTGCGGTACATTTGCCAACGGTCATTGCAAATTATGATCCAAATGAAGAAGAATTGGATATGGGGAAGCTGGCATTACACGTCTTGTCACAAATGTTCGGTGGCGACAAACCAGGGAAATGGCAGGCCACGGAAATTCTGTAAACTTACAAGCACATTTTTGCTTTCCACTGGCTACTGGGCACTTCGTCAGGAAATGTAGCTAATGAGGACGCATAATGTGTTCAACGTAACGCTGTGCATAGCCGTATCACTTCCATCACTTCTAGTGGCGCGAACCACAATCATGTGCAATAACATCCCAAATCATCTCGTCAGAAGTAGGGCACGTTGGATGTGCTTGTCACCAAGATATTCATTAATATTATATGTTGACGAAATACCGTTCAACTTGAATACATTACTGGTAGGTATTGTTTCCTTGCATAAGAAAAAGTTATATATCATTGGTTTTGCATCACTGTTGTACCGGTTAGGTTTATTCTGCTCAGTTTGGGATGCTGAATGCTAACAGTATGAAATGCACAAATTTTCACCACCAGGTTGCATTGATGTTGCATATGTACCAGAATTATCTGTTTTGTACGTACAAAAAAAGTAAATTTGCAATTTTAGTCAAATAAATGTAAATGTAAATTCTTGCAGGTTTCGTATTTTTAGAACCATAAAGAATAAACTTGTTCTTCGCTTTAGAGTGAAAACTGGATTTAGCAAAAAGGTTGAATTGCACAACTTTATTTAAATGTGAGAACTGCATCGAATAATACTTTTTATGACATTCGTATTTATAACGTTCTTAAACTTTTAAATTTTTTTTTGTTAAAATAAACTTTTTTGTAAACGTTGAATGACTAACACATTTGCATATTTGCTGTTAAATGCGCCATATTAATGTAATGTACAGTATTTGGGAGATAATAAAGCGATTTAAAAAAATGTACATATTTATTAGAATCTGATTTATAAACATCTTATGTTTATCTACACATAATAAAATAAACATTTAGGCACTAAAATTTTAACGTATCTTATAAACTCAAATAAACTCGGCATAGAAGCTATTTCCTGGTGATTAAAAACCCCCGAAGTTTGCTAACCACACTGGAGACGAGAATGTCTAGCCAAAGGAAAAAATTGCCATGGCATCGACAATGAGCGTATATCCTACACTTGAATGTCAACTGATAGAGTTACTTTTCCGTCGCAATCCCTGCTGCATATGTCGACCAGAAGTAGAGTTTAAAAACGTCGCTTGGAGATTCTATACTACACGTGCATTAGGGATCCTTATGTGAAAAATTAATTAACCATATCATTTTACAAATTAAAGCAATTTTCGAATAAGAAGGATTTGTTGAATAATTGCTTATGTGAACAAATTTTGTCTTTAAATATGGCAAAGTATTTTGTAAATTGGTAGAACTATGATTCATATGGTTTTATTAATCCAACGCAATGTTCAGAATCATGAATTGAAAAGCGAATCGTTTTCATTTTCAAAGAACCATGTAAGATTTTAATAAGCATACCTGAAAAAAATATATTAATATTTAGAGAATAAAAATTATATTTTTCAAAGCAAATACTCCGATATTCACGGTACGGTCGTGAAATGGTCGTACGCGAACATCCAAATGTTATTGACACCTCGGAGATGCTATGTCCCACTCTCGTGCGCCGACTATAACACCACGTTCAAACTCACTTAAATCGTGATAACCTGCCACTGTAGAAGCAGTAACTGATCTAGCTGCCGACCGCATCGCGTTACTCTGATTGGTTCAATATATCTTTTATTTGCATACGCACGCCTATACCATTTTTTTTTGGATCTTCGGTGTATATTATTACTGCAATTTAATGGTTGTAATATCGCGGTGATAAATTAGAATTCAGGAAGTTGGGGCACTTGTAAACAAATTTAATACAAATATTTCTTACAGCATAGACATTTGGCTTTCTGTTAATTAATCATTTTAATAATTTAGCAGAAGAAACCGTTTGTGTCCTGTCCGCGGTAATTTTATACCCACATTTAAAAAAAAACATTCAACATAATTTTTATATAATATAGGTAAGACATTTCAGTCGAACTAAGAAACCGAAATTTAAAATTTCAGAAATGGTTACCAGTTCACAACTAAATTATTTAATTCGGACGAGGCTTCTTAGACATCAAAAGGAGCTGCACTGCGCTTCCTCCTAAGTAAGAAACATAAATCCTCTAACGCCAATAAACTTATACTCTAGTGCAATTTCTTATCAACAACCATTCTAAATCTCACTGTGTTGGTGCAAAAACGTGAAAATTTAAAAGGCACTAGAACATTCTGCTTTTTTTTAATTGATTGCTGCCTTTTAACCAAAAATATGATTTTTTGATATTGTATAAAAAGAGGTGAATTTATAATGTACCACACAACTCAAAGTAAATTTTATTGTAAACTTTAAAAAAAACTTTCAATTAGCCACTTCTATGTTTTATAAAAAAAGTGTGTGAGTGTGTATGTGAACTCACACAAGCATTAATAATAAATTCTAAAATAATAAAAAAAATAGCAAACTTTGATTTGCTAATCATTATCTTATGCACATACATTTTTACTGTCAAAAAATGGAATTTTTGAAATCAATTGATACAAAGGTTATCAAATAAAATGTATTTATTTCATTTTAAAAAAATTACCTCGTAACGAAAAAAGATCGTTTGTTAAGGTTTACTGTGCTGTACAGACAATATAAATATACATTGCTATTTCTAAAATCGAAATGAAAATTTTTTTTTCAAATATGAATTTGATAAATGAAACTACCACATTTAATTTAAATGTTTCCATTACATTTGTTGACATGTAGGCATGTTTATTGTATACAAAATTTAGATATATATAATCAGGATTTCTAATTTGGCATGTCATTTGCACCTAAAATATTCATAAAATTCAGTCGTCTTGCGGATACTGCAGAATATGCTTTTAAAATTGTAGGCTTACATTAGTCTACTCAATTTTGAGAACGTCCGGAACTTCCGAGTTTACTCGAAGTACACGAGCCGCAGGACGCAGTTTTTAAAGTGTTTTCTCCTTTTCGGCATATTTATATTCTACTGTAAGTTGAAGAGCTGTTCGTCCTCGATAATAATCCCTATACTTTGACAATAAAGTTTCCAAACTGTAGAGTTGTATTCAAACACATCTTAGAATATTGTTGAAACTATTACATGATTTTGTCTTAAACTCTCTGTAACTACAGACTACAAATATTTTGCCCGAATTTTGATAATGCCAGTGGCATAACTGTACAGTATTGTAATAGCTTTAACACATGTATTATTTATGATGTTTTCCAACTTTCCAGGACGCAGTTTACAAAATGGGCTGTGGACACAGAATATCTTGAGATGCATGAGAAGGTGACTTTCATAACATCTTCAAAAATTGGCAGGAACGTTGGTAGCTCTGTATTGCTGTGAAATGAAATTTTTTTTGAAGGTGATATTGCGTAAACGTAGATAAATAAAAGCATTGTCCTGTAAACTCAGCTAAACTCGACACTGTTCTATCCACCTCCTTTATCCAACAATCTAGTCTTTTGGTCACTTTTAGAGTCACGTTAAACATTCTTTGTATATCTCGCATATTTCTTTATCTAATTATGGCAGCTTGTGTATTCCTGTTTTCTTCATATTTAATCATTAACCATACGTCTTGCACCTTCTTATTTTGCAAAATCGCATTCTCGATATCTTAATTCAACCATTTTCTACTACCCTGAGTCTGCGTGCGGTAATTCTAAGACTACCATGGTTGTTTCTGTAACACATCTGACAATTTCTTAAAATCTGTTACCACACGGCGAGTATGTTATCTTGCTAAGTTTAAAGTTGTTATTCCTGTCTATACTAGGAAGTCAACGCTTCATATTTCAGTTCATAGAGATTATACTAAGCATGTGCTCTCAGATCTGCATTAAACCTGATATTGAAAATACATTTTTTACATAATGAATGCGTTAGATTATACAGTTGCCACATTCTGCTAGTCTAAACGTCACACATTCACAACTGAAAACTGTCTGGTTTCGACAAAATTAATTTCATGTTTTAGCTGGAGAGAAGGTTTTAGTCCGTGCAAGATTTATGGACGTCATTGTGTTTGTAAACTAAATGTTGAATCCCCAGTAAATATTTTAAACATGGTGTGTAGTTATTTCTGCATTGTTATTCTAATGTGTCCCCACATGGCCGTATATCCCTTAGCATCCTTTGATCCAAATAGCACATATATATTAATATTTCTTAGGAGCCTTATCTGCTATGGCATAATATTAATAGTGTAATTTTTACACATACTTGTGTGCAGTGGTTGGACAAGTGAGCTGGTTCGTACGCTGGTTCTCTGCGAACGACAGGATCTCATATGAAGTTCTGACCTGACGAAGTTTCTATAGTTGTCTTGTTTTCATTTCTAAAGCATAGTTTGCTGATAACGAGCTGGATACACGGGTTTATTTTCCAACGCCCTTTCAACTTGTTATGCCCGAAATGGTAGCAGATACAAATCATATGTTTCCGGAACCCGCTATCACCGCGGGCTATCAATTTATTTTTATTTGAATACTACAATACTGCAGTAAGCCGTTACTCAACTTCGCACACTAGAGTGTAATTTATTATATCAGGAATGACATATATATCTCTCTACAGGTTATTGTCGCTTTCTAGGATCACTACCCTACAAATTGAACATTCTTTCGTGATCACGGAAAAAAAATAAATATACACATAATTTTGTGCACTTAACTGGTGGTTCTAGTAATTTAAGATATCGAATAATAATTTATATTAAATTATTAAACTCAGAAATTACAAATTGGACGAATAAGAAAATAGTAGCAACAACATTCTTAACAGTTTTAATAATGTTCAGAATNTGAGAAAATAGTAACCACAACATTCTTAACAGTTTTAATAATGTTCAGAATATCATATTGATAATGATTAAAGATATAAATTTGTCTAGAAGGAATTAAAGAAGTGACTTATGAATTGAAAAATGTTTATGAATAACAAAAATTTATATTCGGAGTTATTCAAAAATTTGCCAAATTATTGGAAGTTTTTAAATTAAGAATTAAATACGAAACATTAACTGTGATTTAAGAAATAATCCACTTTTATATTTAATATTAAGAAATATGAACCATTTTACTAAGAGCTCTCAATATACTGCGTCTATTAATCGATTTTTTGTTATTGATCATATATTTTCAAAGTTAACATATTTTTAAACAGTAGTTTTTAAATCACAGTTTTTTAATACTATTAATAATTAATACAATTTCGGTACTTAATTCTCGAAATATTATATGAAACACATGGAATTCCTTTACTGTGATTGGTATTCATTACTTTATAAATGTAAAACTTTTTTAATATAAGTTTTTTCTGAGTTATTTNCGCCGACTATAACACCACGTTCAAACTCACTTAAATCGTGATAACCTGCCACTGTAGCAGCAGTAACCGATCTAGCTGCCGACCGCATCGCGTTACTCTGATTGGTTCAATATATCTGTTATTTGCATACGCACGCCTATACCATTTTTTTTTATCTTCAGTGTATATTATTACTGCAATTTAATGGTTGTAATATCGCGGTGATAAATTAGAATTCAGGAAGTTGGGGCACTTGTAAACAAATTTAATACAAATATTTCTTACAGCATAGACATTTGGCTTTCTGTTAATTAATCATTTTAATAATTTAGCAGAAGAAACCGTTTGTGTCCTGTCCGCGGTAATTTTATACCCACATTTAAAAAAAACATTCAACATAATTTTTATATAGTATAGGTAAGACATTTCAGTCGAACTAAGAAACACGAAATTTAAAATTTCAGAAATGGTTACCAGTTCACAAATAAATTATTTAATTCGGACGAGGCTTCTTAGACATCAAAAGGAGCTGCACTGCGCTTCCTCCTAAGTAAGAAACATAAATCCTCTAACGCCAATAAACTTATACTCTAGTGCAATTTCTTATCAACAACCATTCTAAATCTCACTGTGTTGGTGCAAGAACGTGAAAATTTAAAAGACACTAGAACATTCTGCTTTTTTTTAATTGATTGCTGCCTTTTAACCAAAAATATGATTTTTTGATATTGTATAAAAAGAGGTGAATATATAATGTACCACACCACTCAAAGTACATTTTATTGTAAACTTTTAAAAAAACTTTCAATTAGCCAGTTCTATGTTTTATAAAAAAGTGTGTGAGTGTGTATGTAAACTCACACAATATAAAAATAAATTTTAAAATAATTAAAAAAATAGCAAACTTTGATTTGCTAATCGTTATCTTATGCACATTTTTACTGTCAAAAAATTGAATTTTTGAAATCAATTGATACAAAGGTTATAAAATAAAATTTATTTATTTAATTTTAATAAAATTACCTCGTAACAAAAAAAGATCGTTTGTTAAGGTTTACTGTGCTGTACAGACAATATCAATATACATTGCTATTTCTAAAATCGAATTTCAATAAATATTTTCAAATATGAATTTGATAAATTAAACTACCACATTTAATTTTAATGTTTCCATGACATTTTTTGACATGTAGGCATGTTTATTGTATACAAAATTTTGGATATATATAATCAGGATTTCTAATTTGGCATGTCATTTGCACCTAAAATATACATAAAATTCAGTCGTCTTGCGGATACTGTAGAATATGCTTTTAAAATTGTAGGCTTACATTGGTCTACTCAATTTTGAGAACGTCCGGAACTTCCGAGTTTACTCGAAGTACACGAGCCGCAGGACGCAGTTTTTAAAATGTTTTCTCCTTTTCGGCATATTTATATTATACTGTAAGTTGAAGAGCTGTTCGTCCTTGATAATAATCCCTATACTTTGACAATAAAGTTTCCAAACTGTAGAGTTGTATTCAAACACATCTTAGAATATTGTTGAAACTATTACATGATTTTGTCTGAAACTCTCTGAACTACAGACTACAAATATTTTGCCCGAATTTTGATAATGCCAGTGGCATAACTGTACAATATTGTAATAGCTTTAACACATGTATAATTTATGATGTTTTCCAACATTCCTTTTCGCAGTTTACAAAATGGGCTGTGGACACAGAATATCTTGTGATGCATGAGAAGGTGACTTTCAAAACATCTTCAAAAATTGGCAGGAACGTTGGTAGCTCTGTATTGCTGTGAAATGAAATTTTTTTTGAAGGTGATATTGCGTAAACGTAGATAAATAAAAGCATTGTCCTGTAAACTCAGCTAAACTCGAAACTGTTCTATCCACCTCCTTTATCCAACAATCTGGTCTTTTGGTCACTTTTAGAGTCACGTTAAACATTCTTTGTATATCTCGCATATTTCTTCATCTAATTATGGCAGCTTGTGTATTTCTGTTTTCTTCATATTTAATCATTAACCATGCGTCTTGCACCTTCTTATTTTGCAAAACCGCATTCTCGATATCTTAGTTCAACCATTTTATACTACCCTGAGTCTGCGTGCGGTAATTCTAAGACTTCCATGGTTGTTTCTGTAACACATCTGACAATTTCTTAAAATCTGTTACCACACGGCGAGTATGTTATATTGCTAAGTTTAAAGTTTTTATTCCTGTCTATACTAGGAAGTCAACGCTTCATATTTCAGTTCATAGAGATTATACTAAGCATGTGCTTTCAGATCTGCATTAAACCTGATATTGAAAATACATTTTTTACATAATGAATGCGTTAGATTATACAGTTGCCACATTCTGCTAGTCTAAACGTCACACATTCACAACTGAAAACTGTCTGGTTTCGACAAAATTAATTTCATGTTTTAGCTGGAGAGAAGGTTTTAGTCCGTGCAAGATTTATGGACGTCATTGTGTTTGTAAACTAAATGTTGAATCCCCAGTAAATATTTTAAACATGGTGTGTAGTTATTTCTGCATTGTTATTCTAATATGTCCCCACATGGCCGTATATCCCTTAGCATCCTTTGATCCAAATAGCACATATATATTAATATTTCTTAGGAGCCTTATCTGCTATGGCATAATATTAATAGTGTAATTTTTACACATACTTGTGTGCAGTGGTTGGACAAGTGAGCTGGTTCGTACGCTGGTTCTCTGCGAACGACAGGATCTCATATGAAGTTCTGACCTGACGAAGTTTCTATAGTTGTCTTGTTTTCATTTCTAAAGCATAGTTTGCTGATAACGAGCTGGATACACGGGTTTATTTTCCAACGCCCTTTCAACTTGTTATGCCCGAAATGGTAGCAGATACAAATCATATGTTTCCGGAACCCGCTATCACCGCGGGCTATCAATTTATTTTTATTTGAATACTACAATACTGCAGTAAGCCGTTACTCAACTTCGCACACGAGAGTGTAATTTATTATATCAGGAATGACATATATATCTCTCTACAGGTTATTGTCGCTTTCTAAGATCACTACCCTACAAATTGAACATTCTTTCGTGATCACGGAAAAAAAATAAATATACACATAATTTCGTGCACTTAACTGGTGGTTCTAGTAATTTAAGATATCGAATAATAATTTATATTAAATTATTAAACTCAGAAATTACAAATTGGACGAATAAGAAAATAGTAGCAACAACATTCTTAACAGTTTTAATAATGTTCAGAATATCATATTGATAATGATTAAAGATATAAATTTGTCCAGAAGGAATTAAAGAAGTGAATTATGAATTTAAAAATGTTTATGAATAACAAAAATTTATATTCGGAGTTATTCAAAAATTTGCCAAATTATTGGAAGTTTTTAAATTAAGACTTAAATACAAAACATTAACTGTGATTTAAGAAATAATCCACTTTTGTATTTAATATCAAGAAATATGAACATTTTATTAAGAGCTCTCAATATACTGCGTCTATTAATCGATTTTTTTGTTATTGATCATATATTTTCAAAGTAAACATATTTTTAAACGGTAGTTTTTAAATCACAGTTTTTTAATACTATTAATAATTAATACAATTTCGGTACTTAGTTTTCGAAATATTATCTGAAACACATGGAGTTCCTTTACTGTGATTGGTATTCATTACTTTATAAATGTAAAACTTTTTTAATATAAGTTTTTTCTGAGTTATTTTCCTACATAAATCCATTTAGTTGTTTCAGCCTATTTACAAATGAAATATATGCTAAAGATGTGTTATGCAGGTTCTTTGACAGCCATCAGCGATAGGATTTAGGACTTCTCCTTGAAGTGTGAAGTGGTAACTACTGATACAGGATTCATACTATATAATTTCTGTCGGATACCTTGTATGAAATTGACATTACGGCTACCTTGGACCTAGAATGACCTTGAAATAACTGTAGACTGAAAATTCCAGAAAATTGGCCAAATCCTTAGAAAATCGTTAACATTGTAACAATTTTAAAGTATTTATATGAAAAATAATTAAAAAGTTATATATTTTAATGACACATTAAAAAATATGTATTACAATATCAACAACGAATAAAAAATTTTACATTTAAATACATATTGAAATTTTGAATTTTTTTATGTACGGTAATTTACATTATAAATTTCGGGGATCCACATTCAATAATGAGAGAGCTGACTCTTCCGGTATCATGGTCAGCAGATTACTGACCGCCCACCAATGCTTCATTAGGTTTTTAAAAGGCCCGTCCACAAATTAGTTGCCTTTGCTTAAGCCCTTGTAATATATCATTGGCTTTAAATCATAACCAGGCCTCCATTTTGTCACCCCGCTCGTCTACAAACCATTTTCTCGCATATGCTGGTTTTCATATTGCCGATAATGAGCGCTGATAACTTATGTTTTCAGTGTAGACCACCAGAGTGAAAGCATACTGCACATTGCTAAATCTCTCGAATTAAGTGCACTGATAATAATTGTGTCCCAAACGACTTCGTGGTTGTTTCAACATGCAAAGTAAGTAATTTGATGTATTTTATTTTATTCTCAACATTTATTTTATTGCTTGTATTCATTGATTAATATTTTTCAGACAGCTATGGAGTGTGTAAATATGCATATGTATCTATCGAGTTTAATGTTTTTGAAACTTATTTGGTTATTCGGAATGCATTTAACTTTTTTTTTCACATACACGATGTAACCAAGATTTTGATGGATCGTGTCACTCTTTACATTCAAAACAAACTGAAGAGCACAAAAAAAACTGGTACACCTGCCTAATATCATGTAGGACCCCGGCGAGCACGCAGAAGTGCCGCAAGTTGACGTGTCATGGACTCGACTAATGTCTGAAGGTATGCAGGAGGCAATTAACACCATGAATCTTGCAGGACAGTCCACAAGTCCATAGGAATGCGAGGCGGTGGACATCTTTTCTGAACAGCACGTTGCAAGGCATCCCAGATATGATCAATAATATTCATGTTTTGTGATTTAGGTGGCCAATGGAGGTGTCTTACGTCAGAAGAGTATTCCTGGAGCCACTCGGTAGCAAATCTGGACGTGTGGGGTGTCGCATTTTCCTACTAGAATTTTCCACGTCCGTCAGAATGCACAATGGACATGAATGGGTGTAAGTGATCGGACAGGATGCTTACGTATCTGTCACCTGTCAGAGTCGTATCTAGACGTATCAGGGGTCCCATTTCACGCCAACTGCACACGCCCCATACCATGACAGAGCCTCCACCAGCTTGAACAGTCCCCTGTTGACATGTAGGGTCCATGGATTCATGAGGATGTCTCCATACCCGTACACGTCCATCCGCCCAATACAATTGGAAACGAGACTCGTCAGACCAGGCAACGTGTTTCCAGTCATCAACAGTCCAATGGCGGTGTTGACGGGCCCAGGCGAGGCGTGAAGCTTTGTGCAGCGCAGTCAACAGCGGTACACGAGTGAGCATTCGGCTTCGAAAGACCATATCAATGATGGCCCGTTGAACAGATCACATGCAGGCACTTGTTGATGCGCCAGCATTGAAATCTTCGCCAATTTGAGAAATGGTTGGACGTCTGTCACATCTAATGATTCTCGTCAGTCGTCGTTTGTCCCGTTCGTTTGCGATCTTTTACCGGCAGCAGCGATGTCGAAGATTTGATGTTTTACGAGATTCCCGATATTCACGGTACACTCGTGAAATGGTCATCTGCGATAATGGAAATTTTATCGCTACCTCGGAGATTCTATGTCCCATCTCTCGTGCGCCGACTATAACACCACGTTGAAACTCACTTAAATATTGATAACCTATCATTGTAGCAGCAGTAACCGATNTCGTGCGCCGACTATAACACCACGTTGAAACTCACTTAAATATTGATAACCTATCATTGTAGCAGCAGTAACCGATCTAGCAACTTTGCCTGACGCTTGTTGTCCTATATTGGCGCTGCTGACTCCATCGCGTTATATTGATTGGTTCCATACCTCTGTTATTTGTATACGCACGCCTATACAAGATTTTGGCTTTCCAGAGATAAAAAGTGTCCTCTATATTTTCCACAATTTTTTTATAATTAATTACCACGAGTTGCGTGTTAGAATATTTCCGCCCATCCTGCATATATTTGAAATTGCTATAAAAACAGACTTCGTGCATGAGTGACTGTGGGCATGTTGGCTGATCTGTAGCGCAGTCGCCAAGAACCAGTTTTCTACAGCTGATTCAATGAATTTTACGAAGACCAGCTGTAGCATAAAAACAACATTGAAACGTCTGATATTGGTTCACTTGTTGAAAACCACTTGTCTCTGTAGAAATAATTCTGTAACTGCCCATTTAGTTAATCAGTTTCGTAAGGCAATCTTTAAGGAACCAACATTTTGAAGACGTTCTCTTTAAGATGTTCCTAGAATTGCTTGCCGATAGACAGAGCGAAATGTATGCCACCTTCCTTAGAGAGAAATATCAATAGTAAACGAAATTGTAAGGTTTTATGCCCTCGAGCAGTCTTGGCAGGTTTGGCACAACGTAATTTTTTTTTTGTTGAAGTTTTCCTTTTTTTTTGGCCCGTTGGTGGTAAAAGTTTTGTGTGCCACGTAAGTTGCGCGCGCACAGTGTAACGAATTCGACAGTGAACGTGGTAGGTGCATGACCCAACGCGCATTCGCGTATAGTTGCACGTGCACACTGTAACGAAATTTAACAGTGAACGTGATAGGGGCATGACCCAACGCGTATGCGCGTATCGTCTAGCTATAAAGTGTTTTCAGGTATTTGATGTTACGTGCGTATCGTCGTATCGTTTAGCTATATAAAAACGCGTGGTACACAACATAGCGCGTGGTTATATTTATAACCGACAGAAAATCGGTTCATGTAATAAGTAAATTGAAAAGCATTTCATTTATAATAGTCATTCATTGTGAATATACCAAAATTACTTATTTATATTGCGCTGTGAAAAATTTGTTAGTGACAAAAATTGTACAATGAAATTGAATGTAATTATGTTCTTTAAAAAAGCCTTTTTAATGGTATTTAATATCTTTCTTATGTAATTATCGTTTTTCATACTTACATAAGTTATTTGCATATGTAATAAAATTTTATTTTAGTCACGCCAAAAAAGTATAACTTCGAACGGGCATACATAAGTACACGCTTTCAGTTGTTATGAATCATCATACACCAATTACGTATGTGAACGTAGACATAAAATACTGTCCTTGAAAATATAACCATCGAATGGACATTTTTAATTTCCTAGAATTTTCTGTGAGTTTTTGTAATGGACATTGAATACGAGGAACAATTACATCGGGAACGGGAAAAGGGAATTTAACAATGATCAGTCCAAGGCCACATTATAGCTAGCAAGATGTGTAAGTTCGTATGTACAGGCCTATCCTTAATTTAGTTATACATATAACCTATCGTCTACAAATGATAAAATGCAAACGTGTGCTTTCTATTTCCGAGAAACATATTTTCCCAAATAACTTATATAAACTAAACACAACCATCACTTCAAATTTAATTCCTAAATTTTATAATTATTTATAAAACACGCAAATGCGAAAACGTAAACTGTCGGGTAAAATAGAGGCTCTAAACTACTTCAAATACAAATATAAAGTAAGCATTAATATATATTACAATTCTAAGACGTCACACATCTGTAACAAATATTTCAGGAATTCTTATTTATCCAGAAACCGCACGGGCTGGAAGGTCCCAAGGCCACCGGGTCAAGTCCACGAAAACAGCTTTACTCGGCTCATTATAGGAAACCAGCTTTGAGACGATAACAATTCTAGGTTATCGTGGAAACCTAATGTTTGGTAACAGCGCTATCTAAAATGTGAATTCCAATAAAAAATTTTGCGTGTATGCACATAACATTAATTTATCATATCAATATGGCAACACTGTCGTAGAAGATTATGTGACGAAAATGCCAGCGCCTAGTGTACGAAACATCAGCGCGATTCAGTAGCAACTTTGTCTTATACGAGACCTGGACACTGCGTGCGGCTGGCAGGAATGACGATAACAAGCAGATAACACGTCTGTTCTTGTTATTAGAAAAATGTCCAGAGAAATTATAATAAAATAGTTTTCATTAAGTAAATTTTATAAACAAATGTTGACTTATTGGAAAATAACGGGGTCAAGATAATTGAAATTGACAAACATTATTTTTTAAGACGCTTCTCGTCAAAATTCCGGCGAGACGTAAAAGAGATTATGTAAAACGCAAAATGGTGAAAAAGGGAAAAAAGGCATACAATACCTAGAACATTTCTGTTGGTGGTTTTATGTCATTGTTCTGCCTGCACTTGGAGTCATTGGGGGCCTCATCAGAGCGACGAGTGGTATTGTCTGAATAGTCAACACACAGCATCAAACGAACGGAAGCAGTTGTCCGAGGCCCAAAGGCGCTATGCAAACATGGAAGCTATTTCCCAGGGTTTAGGGAGGGGGGTGGCTAAGGTCATACATAAATTGTATTGAGTAGGAGGCAGAAGTGTACAAAACAATGCATCAATAAACTGAAGCAGAGGAGATCATGAAATCGCTCTCAAAGATACCATTCACTAACATACCTACCAATAACATACAAAAACTAAATTCCGAATTTTGGAGGTGTCATCATGAGAGATAGTTTGCCTGCTAAAACCAAGCTAGACAATTGTGTCATAATAATCAACCTGGACACAACAGTTGGTCTCAGCATGCACTTGGTTTCATATACATGATGAGAATAAAATAATACCCAAACTTTGAAGGTCTATAATATCAAAACCAAACAACTTACAACCTTGGTTGACCAATCAAATAAACCATGGAACTATGCAGTTTTTTTTTACCATATAGACATAAAGGTTTAATAATACCACCATGAGTGGCCTGAACGACATCTACGCGACAATGAAACTCGTTCCACACTCTTGTCATCATGTCCAGGGTTACGGTATGGATGGCATCCGTAATTCTCGTTTGAGGTCGACAATGTAAGCCGGATATGGTGTACAAAACACTTGATCCTTTATGTAACCTGTAGAAAGAAATCGCATGGGGTAAGATCCGGGTTTCTTGGGGGCCAGTGATGAAGAGTCTGGTCCCCAGCTGTTCCTCGGCCAATCCAGCGATGCGGCAACGTCTCGTTCAGGTATCCGCGAGCAGCTAGTGCCAATGGGGGTGGTGCACCATCCTACTGAAAAATGAAGTCCCCAACTGCCTCTTCTAACGGAGGAAACAACCACTCTGTAAGCATTTCCAAATAAGGTATTACAGTAACAGTGGGCTAGTGAAAAAATGAAGGGCCAAAAATAGTGTCCTTGGATACATACGTGATGCAAATACAGTAACCTCTCGGCCACCATACTTTTATATTTTAACGCAGCTATCTTTGAAATGAGCTATCCCGCGCTGCGGCCGCCCACTCGGCAGGGAAAAGGGATCACTCCCTCTCATCGCAGGTGTTGCAGCCATACACCTGAAGTAAACCCGTCCAAAACCCCGACTTGATACGCAAGTAGGGCCGAAATCACCCTTCCACAATGTTCTGAGACCCTCGTAGTAAGACACCAAGCGTATGGTCTGGTCGGGATACTACCCGGAACCCTAGTGTCTCTCCAGTACACAACCGGAGTGGGTTGCTGCTCACCGCCCGGTCTTTCTTTAAGAGGAGCAATCTCTCCAGACCTCCTCCAGCATACGGAATTAACAACTGGCAGCACAAGTCGAACTTATAGTGATCGGTACACCTGAGAGAACCTCTGGCGTGGCCAACCCGATCAGCCCGTGCTCCCACTTATTTTCCACGGCACTGGTGAGTTTTCAGTTACCCGACCGCCCCACCAATTCTCTGAATGCCAACCGGAAGGGCGGATTACGATTGGCTCCAAGCGGAATACGTCCTCGATTTATCGGGAGTGCCGAAGTCGGGGATAGAAGCCCTCGCTCTTAATTGTGATAATTTTCATAGTTTATAATCAAATGTCTTCCTGCTGTCATCACAGCCTCCAAACCATCGCCACCACTTCCTACCACCATCATTACAGTTTGAGGAGCCGTCATCGGGCACTGACCATTACCATAGATGGGAATTTCTTCGCATAGGAAATTCCTGTCTTGGGCCCCATCGGCCTGAATGCCAATTTGTTAAACACCCCGCCAAGTGTTCGGGCCTAAGTACTCGGCTCAAACCATCACGGCAGATATCCCTTACCAACCACGAGGAAACTGGTTGCCATAGGGAGACGGGCGACGGAGCTCAATTTGCAAAGCACAGGGGTGGCACATGTAGCCTTGGGTCACCATGAGTGGAGAGAGACTATAAGAGACGTATCATCCACCCTTTCTAGGGCCGATGGTGTTACCAGGCTTGGCTACTATAGCATAGTACTGCCACACCACCTCAAACGCCCGGAAACCTTCCTCCCGAAGGAGTCACCGACCAGTAACCCCCGTCTTTGGATACAGCGCAAAACATGTTCACTACCAGGGAAGTGCGCTCGTTTTCGGAGGTTTCATGTGGAGGCTCGTGACCCCATATCCGCGCGTTATGTCGGTTCACCTTACAATTTATATGGAACATCGCTTCATCGCTAAAAACTAGCTTACACATGAAGGCATCGTCTACCTCATTCTGGGCAAAAACTAACGCGCAGAAATCACGTCTCAGTTGTTTATCCCTTTCGGTAAGAGCCTGTACAAGCTGTAACCTGTATGGTTTGTACAGCAATCGCTTTTGCAACACTATCCATACTGTCGATTGAGGGATTTGCATTTCCCGGCTAGCTTGTCGAGTTGATTTTCTCAGACAGCAAACGAACGCTTGTTGAATCCGTTGCACATTCTCTTTGGATACATGCGGCTGCCCGGAAATTTTGCCTTTGCAAAGGCACCCTGTGTCATGGAACTGACGAAACCAATGTACGATACTCCACCTATCGCGTGTATGACGTCCTTATTTGCGACGGAATTCATGTTGAACAGTCGTAACCGATTTACATTTAACAAACTGAATAACGCAGAATGCCTTCTGTTGTTCCGTCGCCATCGTGATGCGGACTAATACACAACACATACTCATAGTGCGACGATAGAAGCTCCCAGTGTCCTCTCTGCACATAAAGGAAACATCAGACCGCCCCCTTCACATTGATGTGTCAAATGCGAGCTCGCTTCCCTCTCATCACCTCAAATGGAGCGTTACGAATGCCATCCAAACCATATCACCTGATATGCTGACAAGAGCATGGAACGAGTTTGATTATAGCGTAGATGTCGTTCGGGCCACTCATGATGGTCACATTGAACATTTATGAATGTATGATAAACCAACTTCACAGTTCAATGGTTAATTTGATTGGTCAATCAAGATTGTAGGTTGTTTGGTTTTGAAATTATAAATCTTCAAATTTGGTGTATTCTTTTATACTCAACCTGTATAAAATGCGAAGACAACTATGACGATTTTGTTAATAATCATCCTTCTCCCGAACTGCAACAATTTTGACTTACAACATGCGTTACACTTAACTCCAATCGACATGGAGGAGGAATGTTGCTTAGGCTCGGTCGATTTTCAAATGTACAATGCGATACCGTACATCGGTGAAAATACTGTAAGCTCTAAGACCTGAAAGCTGTAATTTATCCCACGACACTGTCGTGTGACGGTTTAGGAATTTTAGAGCGACGCTGGCCTACAACCCCCCCC